>JAYMFT010113272.1:0-13455 GCA_038088735.1 Panulirus argus
CCCGCTCCCTCCCCTTTTAGTCGCCTTTTACGACACGCAGGGAATACGTGGGAAGTATTCTTTCTCCCCTATCCCCAAGGATAATATATATGTATATATATAAAGCTGTTATGAGTGGATCTGGTGGTGACCTCACCGCGCAGTGGCACACCATCTGTCAGGAAATGATTCACATTCTTGTTTTCCAAGTAATCTTGGTGAGGAAGGCCGATGTTCAGCAAGTCAACAACAGTTTGCGCCACAGTTGAGGAAAAGTATTTCATAACTAGAAGTGTCGTCAGTCGCACGCTGTGTCCTCGCCCTGGTGAACAGCAGAATAATAAGTGGTCGCGCCTGGGGCAACAAAGTGTTGTTTCAACAGGTCTCTGAAACTACTGTTCCACTGAAACGGTATAAATGATAGGTTTCTTTTTATGAGTCAAGGAATATGTCGGGTGATTTTTACCCCATGAACGTTTATAAACACAAAAACGATACGGTTGTTTATGTAAGACGTCAGTTTTTTCTTTCTTTTTCTTTTTTCTTTTTCACTAGGTAGCAGCAGGAGTGAAGGACCTTGACTTTAGGCTGATGTGATGGGACTTTGTCCCTCAGCCCACAGAACTGATAGGATCCCTTCCCTGTACTCTATCTAAGACTCCCCACGCCTTTGCCATCTTCCTGCAAAGCTACAGTAGCTGCTTTTATGTTTTTATGATAAGAGGAGTGATGATGGGTACGGGGAAGTAACACAGATGGCGCAGTTACGAGAAATAAGAACATATCAGTTTTTTTTTTGTTTTATTTTCATAGATGTAAGCGAGCGAGGGATGGCTACCTGGACAATTGCATGTGTTGGGAGTTACCAATGATGCTCCTGCGGTGTCTAGTCACTGCAGCTCCAGCCTTGATATACACCTTGATGACTACACTGTTTTGTTATCCTCCGTTATAAAGAATATAGATATATCAAATGCGAAGACACAATAACCATGAAAAGCTGTAGACATTAGGAAAGGCTTTCTCAGTCGTAGTTATCGTTTGCTGCACGATATGACTTTATAAGAAACTGACAAAGTGAAAAGAAGTATTAATGACATATATATACATGATCGTGGTAGCTGGGAAAGCCACGAAAGACTGAGCACAGACCGAAGTCATCTCCGTGTGGGAGTGAATAATGGAACGCACTCTCCGTCCTTGGTCAATTTTCAATGCCAGTGTCAGAGGCCAGATACACGGAGACGCGTCATCGCCCGGGGCACCACGCAAGGAAACACAGGCCTGCCAACCAACCTTCCCCCACATACCATATGTGCAGCATCAAGATAATTCATCCCACTGGCGAATGAAATCGATCCGACGACTAATGCGTTATGGAGTATTAATGTGTCCATCCTCCTTGGTTTCCAAACATGAAATGAAGACAGAAAATCAAAGAAAAGAAGTGAATAGTCATGAGGGAGGGAGTGATGGCGAGCCTCCGGCTGCTGCATGGCTCAAGGTCGGCCGTGAAGACGATCCTCCCCGCCTCCTCCATTACCCACCACCGCCTCCACTAACCTTCGCTCGTGTACACATATAGATATTCACGCATACATATTTTCTCCCCTTAATATTCTCGTATGTTCGTCCTTGGTCATGTTTCGTCGCGTGGCCGCATAATTTTCCCTTCCCCCAGGATGCTGAACTTCCTCGCCCAATAGCAAGGAGGCTGAGATTGATGCTGATTTACTATTTTGACGGGAGGTCACAGTCTGACGTCCTCTTGCATGGCCTTCATGAAGCAAATTGCTATTTTTAGAGTATTGCGCTGGACTTTCCTTTGTTCGCCATTTTGCACCCCCGATATTTATGTTCTGAAAATCGTCTTCAAACGAGGCGTTTTGGTTTGATGGTTTGAGGACGTTGGTGAAGACGACACCCCTGCCCCTTCATCAAGAGGGAATCCATCCTGAGGATGAGCACCACTCATCCTGTCCTGTCAACCGCTCACGTATGATTGTTTGTGGATGTGCCCGCCTCATTGACTCGCATCATGACCGCCTCATCATCATCACCGCTGCCGACGTGACGGCGGCTCTTCAGCTAAAGCAACGACCCTTATGCACACTGTTATGGCGTCAGAATACACATCCTCCGCCGTAATAATCTCAGTTAAGTGCTGGAAGTGTCGCTGTCTGTGTTTTCCTGAGTGTACCTGCGGTCCTGCGCATTTATCCAGGTGTTCGTTACGAGATTCTTGTTTTCTGTGTTTTGTAAGTACGTGTGTCCTAGTGTGTGTGTGTGACTGTCTGTCCATCGGCATACATGGCCTGCGTGAGAACATGTATGTATATCGAAAGGATTGATAGAAGATCCGTACGTCTATGGTATTTAGCCGTTAACGAACGCCGAGATAAATGGTTTATGGTACTTATGAGGATGCTACCAAACCCCATCAGCTCAACATACTACAGAAGACTCAAAGGGATCAATCATCGTCGGTAAAAGATTCATACACCATCATAAACTAAAACTCGGGCTACAGCGCTTCGTAGAAGGAAATAATCGTACATAAACTCCAGCACCAATTTCTGGCTCATTTCCCCCCGGAATACAGTGTCTGGCTCTGAGAGACGACTCACACCAGGACTTGTGGTGGCAAAATCACAGGATGAACCATGTCATTAAGCTTAACACGGAGCACGTTTCCACCGGGGTTCGAACTCCAGCTCTGTGTACTCTGCTCATTATCCTCTGGCCAGCGACGGGTCCAGAGTACCAGGGAAGCAAGTGATTCTTGCCGTTCCTTTTCCCCCCAGCGTTACGATCCCGCGGTGATTTCACAAAAAGAGGATGATTGATGCCTTTTGGTCATTTCCCCTGGGAGTTCCGCCAGCATCTGCAGACATTCAAGGCCCTGAGGAGTCGCAGCGAATCCCCCAGACCTTCGGCCAGTTGATCACACCACCAGGAGAGAGAGAGAGAGAGAAAAAAATCGCGATGCTCTTCTTCCCGAAATGATTATCTTGGTTTCCGATCGTCTGAGGTTGAGTAATTATGCCGTCCATAAATGAAGGTGTTCTGGCATGGTGTATCAGCGATTATTTCCCCCAGTCTCTCTCATCGCACACCCCGGGCGGATGTCTGGTTTAATGCTACGTTCCAGAGGAAAATGTATATATATTTCTACGACGCAGACAGAAACGTTTTTTTATAGCACCGTCGACACTAAAGGAAAACAGTTGTTCATATATTATTTCTTAAAGAATAAGGTTTATCTGATGGTAAACGAAAACTGACTAGAACTAGAAATTGATACAGATGAAAGTTATGGCGTTGAGTACCATAGTGACGCAGTTGAGGGCGAAGTGTCAAAGGCAAGAAACGTGGTGTTCAGCCAGCTGCGTCTTGGAACTCCATCGTCAGCACGTACTGAAGAAACTTCACCAGACCTATGGGTCTTAATATGGGCCAAGGCCTCTTAGCAGTCTGCTTATGTCTTCCCTTCAGTGTTTTCATTACTGGTGAAGTGTATCAGGTGCCTTCCATGACAAATCCTTGAGACGTCAGGATAGGTTTCACAAACGGCGAAGATGGTCTGTAGGAACATGGTCGACAGAATGGCTTTAGAGTGGAGTTTAGCCTCATGTTCTGTCACGAATTCGTTCCGCCAGATTTTTTAACAATTGTCTCGTTTACGCTGATTTCTGTCGGTGATTTTACACGGCTAATAAAAGGAGTCCTGTCTTTCATTTTTTATATCATGAAATAACAATATCATATCCTTTCATTATTTTCAGTTTTATCTCATTTAAGAAAAAAATGTCTCTATTGTTTCGTTTTTTATTGATCACTAGAAACAGAGGATGTCTCAGCAGTAAATCTTGCGGAAGCAATAGTCTTATAATTTTCCATATCCAGCAATTTCCTCTCTCACGTTTATTGCTTGATACAGTTGTGAGGATGACCTTCCATCCTATCCACCCCCCCGGCGTCGCTCCAGAGCGCCGTGATAGGAGGCCATCATGAGGGAAATTTTAGAAGCGCTACATTATAACGTTACCGTTGTAATAGATCCTTGGTGCTTTAGTCAGCGACGAAAAACTAATCTTACGTCTTCACTTACTCACGGGATCTAAAACACAATTTCAACATCCATGAATATTTTCTTAATATTTTTGTTAATCTTTTGCATTATGGGCACAATCTACTAGGCTGAAAGTTACATATCATTCTAAACGACCTTAGTATTACACGTACGTTTGGTTAAGATATCAAGTCATATGTATAATCCAATGATGATTACATCTTTAGCGGTGACCACGGCATCTCCCGGTGGTTGATAATGATAGCAAAATTGTGTTATGCCCTCGGGTACTAACACACACAAATCACCAGTTTTTTCGTGTTTTCTTTTTTCATTGATGTGTTGATAGGGTGTCAGCGGGTGTGGAAATTCGGATTCAGTTTACCATGAGAGGTGTTGGCCGAGCGGTTATCGCACTCGCCTCAACTTCTGTGGACGTTGGTTCGGTCATGAGAGTCGAAGGCTAGTGCTGTATAATATGCTCGCCCGGCCAACACCAACCCAAGGTACTAAGTCCGGATTTTTCACCAACTCGGAGAGGAATGTTCGTGGGTTGTCGATGCGTGAAAATCCGGATACAGTTTTTACCCCCTGAGACATGATTGCCCTTCATCATGAGATTAATTTGACATCAATTAGGTAGACCTTGAGCAGAAACTCTCTCTCTGTCTTGAAGGCCGTTCCTTCAGCGAGCCAAGGACCTTAACTGGCTGGACCTGAAGTGTGAATCTTTCCTAAAGGACCGTATCCTCTAACGCCCAAGGACCTTCGCAGGGGAATCTCTCTTGAATTTAGGCAGTACCCCCTGACAGCCAAGGACCATGACCGTGAAGCTCTCTTGAAGACCGTACCATATAACAACCAAGAATCTCAATCAGCTGGACCTTGACCGTGAACCTCCCATTGAAGTCCGTATCCTCCAACAGCCAAGGACCTCGACTTGTTTGACCTTGAACGTGAATGTCTTTTCCAAGGCCGTAATCCTCTTAACAGCCATAGACCTCAGCTAGCTGGACCTTGACCGTGAACCTCTCTTGGAGGCCCCATCCCCAAAAAGCCAGGACCCTCAGCCGTCGCCTTAACCTCGAGCAGCCGAGACATTATCTAGTGTATGATAAAATAACAATCATCATGAGGAATTACGTCTCATACTGACATATTCCTCGGAATGACATCTAGACATTTATTCTGAGATCCTCCAAACAAAAACACAACACATTATACATACAGAACGAAAGGAATGCTTAGACTTTTTTTTTTTCCAAAGCATTTTTTGAGGATGAGTTTTCACATCAGACATTATGTCCTTCAAACATGCAATTTCCTCAAGCTGTTCGAAGATTGCCAGAGAAGAATGAATCACGAGGACCGTGATGAGTTGACAATGATCGCCACCTGTTGTATAGTAATTTCCCTGTATACCAAGTATAAAGACAGAAGATGTGTATAAGTTACACTTACGTTTTTGCGTGTATTTTATGCGGTGTATTTCAGATTGTCTACATCGGTGTATATTTGGTATTATCACTTATCAACACAGTTTGGGTATGGTGTTCTACACTCGTGAGGGACCCCAGCTCTTCGCATATTCTTTCTGCATATGATGGGAGTCTGTCGTTAGGGAGGGCCGGGTGCTCATCAGAGGAATATTTAGAGCTAAGACTAGAGAGTTGTGTGAGTCGTATGTTGTTCAGTGGTATGGAGAGAGTGTGTGTTTATAATAGACGTTTGCGGCCCTTGGGTAGTATCCTTGAACACGATGGTATGACCCCTGAACACGATAGTCCAGTCCTTGTATACGGAGCACGACGGTGAAACCCCTGAACACGATAAGACAGTCCCTGAGTGCGACGTTTACGACCCTTGGGTATGATGGTATGATCCTTGAGCACAACGGTACGATCCTCGGACCCTTGAACACGACAGTGCCATCTTTGAATACGACGTTCACGACCCTTTGGGTATGATAGGGTCAGGTGGGAGGTCACTCCATCATGCTGAAGGACTGTACCAAACATAGTGATTAATTATGCTATTAGAATTCGTGATTTAGCAGTTATTGTTGTCATGATCGATTTCCACACTGATCAAGAAATCTAAATGAGAAAGGAGATAAAAGATCCAGGTGCATACATACACGGTATATATCAATATATCACCCAGAGCGGTTTTATGATAAGGAACTTTTGGCTTCAGATAATTGTACAAGATGTTTTTTGATTTGTCATTCAGAGTTGCACATCCCAAACATCGTCCTTGCCCCGAGGGCAAGGACGTGTGAAAAACACCAGGTCACTTGTTTTTAAGGTGAGGAGATTCTACGGTTTGGCGCCCGACCACTTCCTTTCTTAGCTCCTGACCGGAGAAAGTGGTCTGCGTGGGTCGCCTCGTGTCCCGGGTATGGTCACAGAGGGCGGCCGGAGTGTGTGAGAAAATTCACATCAGGTGCCACTACGGTAGTCTGGAGGCTTGAAGGTATATATGGCGTGCGGTGGGGTGGAGTGGTCCAAGGGAAAGTGAAAAGGACATTGTATTGATGCAGGATGGTTAAGATGTGGGTATATGGCTGTCCGAGAGATGTCGACTGTACGTTCGTGTGATAAGGAAAGGTACTCGTGAGCGAAGGGAGAGTTAGGAGGGTTCTGGAGGAGTGAGGGAGAGATTAAAAGTTATAGATTTAGTTGTTAACTTAGAGAATATATTACGACATGCGGAGTAACTTCGATGGCATTTTTACCATGAGATAATGCTGGCGCGCAAAGAGAGAGGGAGAGCACATTTCAGTGACAACGAAGGAAGACTGAGCAGTCCTTTTACACACACACACGAGCACCCGTGGTGCTGCAGTTAGTGTTACTAACCATGTCAGACGGACCCGCCAGGAGTCGGGCCCACACCAGTTCGAATACTAGACGCGACAGTCGCCCCACATTTAATCCAAGTGTTCATCCTCCCATCGGAGCTAGTCGATAAACGGGTATCATATCTAGTCTGGGATTTTTATGTGTCTGTATGCACATAAGGGTAGAGACATGGTACATATATACAAGGTTAAGAGACGGGGCGACTCGAGCGTAAAACTCGATCTCACGAAAAATATAGTCACACAAACGCACCGTGTGGGAGGTGGGCGTGGGCTGCACCTGGTACTACAGACCTCGCTACGCGCCCACGAGACATCATCCACCATTCCATCACCCTCCAAGCCATTGAATTGTTTTTATCACAATACACCTGTCGGCCCCTCGTGGCTACGTCATTCCCCGGGCCTCTGGTTTCACAAATTACACATTACCTTCAGGGGGAATTTTGGCTCTTAAGAAGAGTTAGTGCCTTAACGCATAGGATACTGACTGAAGCGATGACTTTTGTCTTCATCTCTTATAAAAATTTGAGAAAAAGTCTTGCAAGATACCCACCATTATCTGCTATAAACGGAAACTCAAAGAAATAATGTTCGTAATTTTAGCAATATTCAATTCCAACTCAAGTGAAATTTAATCAAAACGTAAAATTACACAATATCAAAAATACGACGCAGTCATCATGGCTTCCTGAAGGTGTTCAGGTGCTTCTCCTGCCGGAGTGTGAAGCTGCTGCCTTCCCCGCACCTGTGTTAATATGCTTCTCAGGTGGGTGAGTCCTGCTGAAGGTCACAAGAGGGGAATTTCTTTCCATTGTCCTTTCTGTTCGCTATTGCCCAGGCAGACTGACGGAATATAGATAAGAAAACTCAAACCTGTTTGTTCCTGGCTACATAGACTTCTACACAGAAGGGAAAATCAGATATACATCTAAAAGACATACACATGTGCAAAAGTTCCTTAGATATGGCTTCACCACCTTTTTGCGTCGACTGCGTAGCATGGCTGAGATACTTGGAGATCGTTGTGTCCGTCTTCGTAGTCTGTACGTCCGTCCGTCTGTGGTTTGAAATCGTCCACTAGCACTGTAACCTTAGTGATAACTTGATAAGTCTCTTACTCAAATACTCCTGTAACTTCAATGTTTCTCAGCATCTAAAGAATTGACTGGCACAAGAACCCGGGTTCAGTCAGGTATACCGAGAAGTTAACGTAATGAGCGCGACGGTATGACCCTTGGGCAAGATGTGCTTGGCCGTTGACGTGACCACCTGAGGGTCACGTTAAAAGTCATGCTCAAGGATCGTAGCTTTTTTGTCCAAGTGGTTAAGATGTTTGTAAAAAGTAGTTTAAAATAACACATTTCCCAGGCTACTGTATGTTCAAGAGTATCATTCTTGTTAGGCGACAGAGTAAATGGGATGTTGAGATTGACCCTAGCCTACTGAGATTGAGGTACGTGTTGGCAGTGACCTAGTGCCGCCAGTGGTGCCTTATCTTGCTGAGGGTCGTGTGCTGCCACCTGCCGGGTATCGCTGTTCTGCCAGCACTCGTTTACCTCCCACTGACCGCACTAAAGTTTGCTCACTTTAGTCATTCAAATGTATACTTGATTATATAATTATATATATATATATATATATATATATATATATATATATATATATATATATATATATATATAAAGAGGGAGAGATAGAGTTTTCAGCGCGCACACGTGTATGTATCGCTTACCTACGACGTAGATTTATCCCAACTGTACATATGTTGAAGCCAGAAAGGGTCCTTTGGGAAGGAGATATCACGACCTGTGTCGCAGTTGTCATACTACTGTGGTTGAGGTGGTGGTGGTCTTGAGGAGACGTGTGGAGCTAGTTGGTGGGTGTGGAGGAAAGGGTGAGGCTTGGTGGTGGGTGTAGAGGGTGAGGTGGTGGGTATAAGAGGGCGGGTGAGGTGGGGTGGTGGGTGTGGAGGGGTGGTTGGGGTGAAGAGGAGGGTCTGCGTCATGAAGAAAGTGTCAAGGTTATGGAGCACGGGAAGAGGAGGGGCGCGGAGCGTACCTCACTATACAGAGCGAGAGGTGGCTCTTTATGTTAGTATACTGTGTCATTGTGTGGAAACAGAGAGAGAGGGAGGAATAGAACATGCCTGATGTAAGGCAGACAACAGGACGATAAGAAATAACTCTAGTAAAACCCCTCCCGCTCCCTGTAGTGCCGTTGTAATGACGATAATTACTGACTTTTGGACGCAAAAAGACGGGCTAGGTGTATATAGTGCTCCCGCACCCTCAGAAACCTCCTCCTCCTCTTCCTCCTCCTCCTCCTCCTCCTCCTCCTCCTCCTCCTCCTGCCACTACTGTTGCTACAGTCATGTGTGTGTGGTGGGTGTGTGTGGTGGCTGCGAACACACGGCAGATGTGTCGCACCTGTCGTTCATGTTGGGTACATTACGTGTCCCCTCGGGACTCCGACTTTAGGAATAATCTACAATGTCAGTGGATTAAGAAAGAAATTACTTTAAGTGATGCAGGAAATGCTGGTGTTGGACACCTCCCTCACCAGAAGTTTGCGCCCTTGAAGGGTGTTTCTGTTGTCTGAGTCGATCAACTATTCGGGCCAAGGTAAATGCAGGAGGTCTCGACAAGTTGACTACTATCGCCTCTGTTAAGAGGCTCATTGATACCAGGTGGCGATGTATCTCATCATTTCCGGTTGTTTTGCAAGAATCTCTCATTTGACACACACCGAAACGAATCTGAGTAATACAGATGGAGGGATCTTTGTAGCGTGAGGCAACACTTAGGGAACGCTTGTGTCACCTTGACCCTGACGTGCAGAGCAGCATCAGCTGGAAGCTGTACCACCGCGATCAGCGAGGTGTCACCTCCCCGCCTCTCTGCAATCATACTTGCCTGCAAGTTAAGTTCTTGGTAATAACGGTTAGGAAGATAATCAAGCAGAGAGACCATTAGCGAAGTCATTAACCCGCCTGGGTAACAACGGTACGATCTTTGAGGACGACGGCCCGACCCTTGGGTATGATGAACTGGTCTTTGACCTAAGTGCTAAGGGTCAGGTTAAAGGCGCCAGAGGGGTTGTAACGCCGTGGCCATCGGTCGTACCGTTATGCTTTAAGAGGTTGAGTTGAGGTATAATCAAGACTCATTTGGGCGAGTGTGGGAATGCTCTCCGGAACGAGATTACGACCTCAGCCGCCACAAGAATTGATGCCCTCAGACTCCTACCTTTTTGACTGTTGTCTCGTCACCGCTCTGAGGAGCAAGACCTCTGACCCCATGACAATGACGAGGAACTGCATCTTATGAGGTCCTTTCATAGCGAGGCTGGAGCTAGGATTTTCTGCCGTCAAGCGATTAGCAGTCGACTTCTCTCTCTGCCTGAACTAGGTTGTGATTACGACGCAACGGTTATGTACCAAACCCCGGATGTAGAAGAAAACGGGAAAAAAGGGTGACATGGAGAGGACCTACTCTAAAGAAAGGAATGGAGGGTCAGAGATGTAAAGGGAACTGAAGAATGGAGAGAAGTTAGAGGCATGGATGAATGATAACATGAAGAAGAGAGAGAAACATTTAAAACAGAGAAACGGAGAAGAAAGACACATAAGAGAAGAGAAAGACATGAAGCCATAACAATCACGAAGCCAAGAGGGAAACGGAGAAGAGATAAAGGTGTATGAGTGAGTAAAAAGAGAGGTAAGGTGAAAGGAAACTAAAACGGAATTACCTCTCTCTCTCTCCAGGATTAGTGATGATTGCGAGGTGAGCCAGTACTTCAGTGGCTCCCAAGTTTCAGTCCTCTATCCCAGGTTGTTGTCTCTTGTTTCTGCCTCGCCCACAAGTGGGCTGTTGGCATTCGGTCCACCATACACAACACATCTGTCTCTGTCTCACACATGACACTTGACAACACGTAACACACACGAAAGTCGTCGTTCTTCTTTGGTCTAGATTTCCCTGCGGTGAGCGCTACGCACTAGCCTTTCCTCATGGCAAATCATCTTGTCCTAAAGCATTCCCCACTGCCTCCCATTACCACCTTTCAGTGGATGACACGTTCCCTCTTGTTTCCATCCACTGGTGCCGCTAATAGCTCTGCTAACGGGTTCGAAGATAACCGTCAGGCCTTCTGACATTTTTTTTTTCCATCTTTATCAGGGACGTAACCGTATTGTTCGCCCTCAGAGAGAGAAAAAATGACACTATCAACGTTACATCTTACCTCTCTCTCTCGAGAGAGAGAGAGCGCCACGAGCTCGACCTGCGTCATGGCAAAAAATTTTCGAAGTTACTCATCGTAAGATAATTCTCTCTCTCTCTCTCTCTCTCTCTCTCTCTCTGTATCACGATTCAGTAATAACCCATCTCTAGAACTGCTAAGATCTTCTGGGGTAAATTTACAGACGCCGACAGTCGCCAGTTCTTTTTTTGCAACGGATCACAAGATACCCAGAAACAAGTGGTCATACAGCATACTAGTGGTAATGGCCATTTTTCTCGCTTTTATCTTTAAATACAAAATAAGTATATAGATCATCCCTTCTCAAGTGGCCCCATTAGCTTTGATTATCACGCTAATTACGGCTTCCGTTGACACAAAAATTCTCGCGGGTAAAACAAAGTGTAATGTACACAAATTACGCGAGGTTTTTCCGAAGCGCTGTTTAAGTCCTCCATAAAACGTAAACTTTAGAAAATGAGACGTGATGGCTGGCGTGCGAGCCACCAGTCTTGCTTACCCCTTGGGAGAGTCGGATACCCTCCTACCCTGTCATCAGTTGGCTGTGATATGCTATGATAGGATCCGTAACATTTAGAACTTACCCCTACCAGTTACTGTGAGAGAAAGCGCAACTCCCAGAATTCGCCTCTACAAATTGCTATGAGAGACGTTACATAACCTTCAAAATTTACCTCGAGGAAATGCAGTGATACGATGCATAATCTACTTTTTCCTCCTCGACTACTTTGGTCACAGTTGCGACACGCCATTTCGTAAGAGGAATCATACTGTATTCATTTTTTTTTTTTTTTTGAGGCACTTTATTTGTGGGTCAGTCGACTTAACCAATAGAAGAACATGTATTGCAAATGTCTTACAAATATATATTCTTTCATAATAGGATTAAGATTCATTTTTTTTGCCACACATCAAAACATATTTTTTTTGGTTAGAATCTCGATGATTGCAACAAATTATCATCAATGGAATTACAGTCGATTGATCTACGGATGAACGGAAGAAGAACAGTTCGAGGCGCAGGTGTTACATTGAAAGTCAGACCACTCAGCCTTACCTAACCCATCCCTCCCTCCCCCAAGACCGTACCGTTAGAAGAATTCGTTAAATTTGACGCGGCCAAATAAACGTCGAAGTGTAACGTTCTTAGATCTGTTGACATTAACGTAAGAAACTATGTGGCATTGCGCACTCTTTTTCCAGTGAATCAAGAGATGACAGAAATTCCCAGTGCCTATTGTTGATTAAGGAAGCAGCCTATATTGATCTGCCATCAACGGCGAATTATTCAAATTCGTTGGAATCCGCAGGCGTCACTTCACGGCAAGCGTGCGCAGGAGGCGAAGCTTCAAGCCGCTCATGCGCAAAAGGTGGCATTTTTCAGTATAAAGTCTTTAATGGATTAGTTTTACGCTTTTGATGTGATCAAAACACGAAAACTGATGATCACTAAACTCGAAAGGTTTTGTGAAGTAAGAATAATGAAAAGCATTTGAATAGTGACAGTCATAAAAGATATAAAAGAGGAAATCAGGTAAAAATTGTCCGGAAACATAACTAACAAACAGTCAGGCGGAAGTGCTCTTCCCAGACGACCACTACCTCCAGACTTTAAAGATTTCAAGTAAAAGTTAACATTCAACCTTTCGCATGTCAGAGTACAGTTTTGTAGGATTCTTGATGATTACGACCACTTTTTTTATACAGGAAAAATAAAAAGAAAGATCCGACAATAGATCCAACTCTGATGTTCCTCAGGGCTCTGTCCTATCGCCTAATCTTTTCCGTGTTTCCATAAATGATCTTCTTTCGCCAACAACCAACCACAGAATATTTCTCGAAAACCTAGATAAAAATTCCGTTAAGAAACATAGAGATCTGGAGGATGTTCGTGTGCCGGTAGTGGAGGGAACAGAAAGGAGAGGGAGGTGGAGGGACGGAGTGAAGGAGATTTAGGGAAGTTGAGTCCTGAACATTCATGAGGGCGAGAGACGTGCTCTGGACAGAAAGAATTGAATCGATGGGGAATAAGGGGAGAGACGACGTCAGTGAACTGAACCAGGGCGTGTGAGACGGTCAGGATAACCCATGGAACATTCCGTGGGGTTTGAGTATGGATGGTAGTCTCTAGGTTTCGGCGCATTATACGTGACATCTAGATATGTGCAAATGACACCATTGTTAGTTTTTTCTTTATTCTACCATTTAAAGTGGTTGACGCTAGCAAATACATTATATATATATATATATATATATATATATATATATATATATATAT
>JAYMFT010113283.1:0-13455 GCA_038088735.1 Panulirus argus
TGTGAATAAGAGCAAGGTTATTAGGTTCAGAAGGGTTGAGGGACGAGTTAGTTGAGGGTTGAGTTTGAATGGGAAAAAATTGGAGGAAGAGAAGAGTTTTAGATATCTGGGAGAATTGGTGGAATGCATGTATAGTGCCACTGTAGAAAGACAAAGGGTATAAAGGTGAGAGTTCAAACTAAAGAAGCATAAGTTTGTTAAGCATACCTGGCAAATTGTAGAGAGGGAATTGATTGAGAGGGTGAAGGCATGGACACAGCATCAAACAGGTGATGAACAGTGTGGTTTCAGAAGTGGTAGAGGATGAGAGGATCAGGTGTGTGCTTTGAAGAACGTGTATGAGAAATACTTACAAAAACAGAAGGGTTTGCATGTGGCATTTTTGGATCTCTGATAGAGATGTTTTATGGAAGGTCGTAAAAATATATGGTGTGTGAGTATTTATCAAGGATGTAGGGCAAGAAGAGAGGAGAGTGATTAGTTCCTAGTGAAGGTCAGTCTGCAGTAAGGGTGTGTGATGTCACCATAGTTGTTTAATTTTATGGATGGGGTGGTGAGTGAGGTAAATCAAAGTGTTTTGGAGAGAGGAGCAAGTATGCTGTCTATTGGGGATGGGAGGGCCTGGGAAGTGAGTCAATTGTTCGCCAATGATACAGCACTGGTGGCTGATTCAAGCGAGAAACTGCAGAAGCTGGTGACTGAGACTGGAAGAACGTGTGAAAGAATTTTTTATTATGTTGAAGACTCCAGTTATGGACAAAAGTCCACATCAAGGCCAGGCCTTAACTGAAATACAGAGAATTATGAAATAGAAAAAGAAAAGAATAGGGAAAGTATTTAAGAATTTTTGAAAAAGTGAAAGACCTGTATTTTGAAATGTGCCGGGACATAGTTATTGGGAAAGACATGAGAAGGTAGAGAGTTCCAAAGCTTTGACGTGTAGAGAAAGAAGCAGTTATCAAAATGGCCCACTCTTGAGTTGCCAATGGCCACACAATAATCATGTGACGCAGCAGCTTGCTGAGTACTGTGTGGTCTAGCTAGTGGTGGGGGCATACAAGCAGCCAGCTCTCGGGAGCAAAAACCAAAGTAATATCTATAGAAGAGAGGAAGTGAACTAACACTGCAGCAGAGGGGAAGGGGGTCAAGTATGAAAGTTTGCCTGGGACAGTTTAGAAGTCAGACCGCTTTCGACTCAACTCTGTCAAGTACGGAAACAAAGATAGAACCATCCCAAATGTAAGAGCAGTACTCCATACAAGGACGAATCAATTCCTTGTATAACTGGAGCAACTGCTCATAAGAGTAGTTTCAACATCGAAACAGGGCACCAAATTTCTTAGAGGTGAGACAGACTTAGCTATTTCCATAATGTTGGGTTTCCAAGAAAGAGTGGATGTTACAGTAATACCAAGTATTTTCACAGAGTCAAGAGGTGGAATTACAGAACCGTCAAAGGAGATACGAGAATTGTGATGAGTCTTCGATAGAGATGGGTAGAAATTGGGTCTTAGAAGCATTAAACTTAATGAGATTTTGTGTACCCCAATGAGATATCCTGTCCAAGTCTGAGTTTATTGTGAAAGCTGTCAAGGCAAGATGCAGATCAAGTGTGAGAAGTGGGAGCAGAAATGAAGGATGTGGATGAATACAGTGTTGAGTCGTCAGCGTACGAGTGCATTGGATTATTTGTGAAGAGGAAATCGTTGAAAAAAAGGAGAAAAATGTATGGGACAGGACAGAAAACCTTGAGGGATGCCACTGTAGATGGAGAAAATAGGGAAGGTTGATCCATCAACAACCAGAGATAGATCAGCCAGAGAGGAAGCTAGATATCAAGAAGCAAATTGAGGGAGGGAAGCCAAAAGAGGGGAGCTTAGAGATGAGACCCTGGTGACACAACCTGTCAAAAGCCATAGATATGTCAAGGGTAACTACATATGACTGACCAAAATCTTTCAGGGATGATGACCAGATATTAGTCCGATGAGAAAGAATATCACCAGTGGATCTCACCTTACGGAAGCCATACTGGTGATCAGAGAGAAGACTGGTTTTTGAGGTGTTTAAGGATATGGGAGTTCAGGAGGGATTCAAAGACTTTGGATATGGTTGATGTCAAAGCAACAGGACGATAATTAGAGGGGTCAGAATGGTCACCCTTCGTAGGGATGGGTTGTATCAAATTATGTTTCCAAGGAGAGGGAAAAGTTTTAGTTTTTAAGCAGAACTGGAACAGATGAGCAAACACAGGTGCAAGTTCAGAGGCACAATCTTTCAGTACACGGGGATGGATGCCACCAGGAACAGAAGCCTTGCTTGTGTCCAGAGAAAGAAGCACTTTTCGGACAGTCCAAAAAAGGGATTACAGGAAGAGTTATAGGATTAGTAAGAGGAGCATCAGGGGGTGAGGGAATGTTAGAGTCATCCAAGGTGGAGTTAGAGGATTAGTTAGAGGAGCATCAGGGGGTGAGGGAATGTTAGAGTAATCCAAGGTGGAGTTAGAGGAGAAACGGGAATCAGAGAGAGTTGCTTTGTCAACAGGAGAGACAGCTATAGTACCATCAGGACGGAGAAGTGAAGAAAAGGTGGAGCGACAGAAGTTGTTAGAGATGCCCTTAGCTAAAGACCAGAAAGATCTATCCATGGATGACAAGGAAATCCAACATGACAAGGAGAGGTTGTCGCACTTCCTTTGAATAAAGGAACACTTCGCCTCACGAATAACGCACTTGCAGTGATTACAGGCAGTGATAAAAGCTGAATGAGAGCCAGAGGTGGGAGAGTTTTTCCAAGCCCCATATGCCTGATCCCTTGTCTGAATGGCCTCAGAACAGGAATGGGAGAACCATGGACTGGAAGAAGTAGTGGTCTCGGAGGAAGAGGAAATAAATGCTCCCATTCCCACAAGAATAACTTCTGTTATGCGTTTGGCAGAGAGAGAAGCATCACCACATAAAAGACAGTATTTTACCCAAGGAAAGTCAGAAAAGAAGTTATGGTAGTTATTCCAGTCAGCTTTGTTCAGGTGCCAGTATTTATGCTTAGAAGGGGCTGCTGGAGGGGAAGGTGCCGTTAGAATAGATATATTTATGAGAGGATGATCAGGCGAACCAATTGGGAGTGAGATCGTGTATTTACAGAGATGGATTAGAGGTGAAAAACAAATCCAGAATATTAGAAGAGTGATCACAGTGGTCAGGTATATGGGTAAGGTGGGAGATAATTTGCTCTAAATCACTGAGAATGGAGAAAGTGAGGGCTTCGATCCCTCCAACATCTGTATGGGAGGAATTCAACCATTCCCTATGGTAAACATTGAAATCCCCAACGTAGAGGATCTCGGCCTGCGGGTGAGAGGATGTCACAGTCTCATGGCAGGAGTTTAGATAGTCAAAGGATATAAAATTTGAAGAACTGGGAGAGCAATAGGCGAAACAGAGGATAAGTATGGTAGAAGGACAACAGCCTTTGAGCCACATGACATCAAAGTATGGAGACTCAAGGTTCATTGAGGTGTACAACAGGTGTGTTTATGTTGGAATAAGCACAACCACCCCCTTTGAATTGGAATCGTGAGTGAAGATTATAGTCAGATATGAAAAAGGGACTAGTGAGAGCATCATTACATAGCACAGTCATGTAAATTTATTGAGGTTATAAAATTCTACTGAATTGTAAATTGCATTTTAAAGGAATAAGAGGTGGTCGGCCATGTAAAAGTTAACCAAATAGGTGCTAACCCATTAACTTGCCAGGAGAAGTAACCTGTCCACCCCAACAACCATAAAAAAATTTAATGAATATCTTCTGTATTCATCGGAGTAAAAAATACAAGTCAGAAGGTATAATGATTTCAATGACAAGAATATTGAACCTAAGGATCAATTTAAGAGTTTGGACATATTGGCACACTACATTTCACATCTTACCTGGGTTGCAGTCAGTCAGTAAGGAACAGATGGAAAGGAGGACCTTTGAGATGGTAAGAGCAGGTGACCAATTATCCTTGAGGATATCCAGGCAGATCACCCCTTGTGAGTTTATATTGCAGTGGTAGATGCGAGTACGGAAAGTAACCTAAAATAATACCTAAGAATTACTCCGAGAATGGGAAAAAAACTGTGGGATGAAAAATAAACATGTATACAAAATCTGTTTATCACTATTGAGTGATAATCATACACATAATAAAAATAATGATTAGCAATATCATGGTCACAAAAAAATGTAGAATGTACTAAAAAAAAAAAAAAAAAAAAAGTACCAATAATTCTTGAACTTACAATCCTGACTTGCTAAATACACAATCACACAAGGAAGACATATCAGCTTTGCTGCTTTAACTAAATGTATAAAACAAATATATGCTGAAAAACATAAGAACAAAAACATATTTCATCATACCTACTTCCTGACAAACATAACTTTATATCTCTAAATAAGAAAGAAAACTGAGAAAGTATCTACAATCAAAAGCCCTATTCCCAATAACATGTTTATTAGATACATAGTGACCTTCATAACACTCGTGTTAAATATAAAGATGGAAAAAGTATTCATATCAGGTAAGAGATAAAGTACTTTTTTTGTAGCGACCAACACGACACAAGTAAAACATGAACCAATCAAAAGCTATCTCAGATGACAGGAATAAAGTAAGAGAAAAAGAATACAGAAATTAATCAGGGCTCCAAAGGAGTCTGTAAACCTGATTCATAAAGCTAGAATGTTACAGAAAAATGGAAAGAAAAGAGGAGGGAGAAAATTCCAAAGTTTAGCTGTTCAAGGGAAGAAGGAATCAAAAATGTCATTCCTCAAGATGCTAGTCTTCACACAGGTGTAAGCAGCAGCAACCAGGTGCATGCCTGAAGTCCAAGCCTTGGGGTGAAGGAGTCCAAGCCTCTGGGGCAGAGACATTCAAACAGCTCATGAAAACATCAGCCAAAAAATACCTGTACAACAAAGGGTGAGCAACATCACAGTGTACAGAATGGGGTGGTTGAAGAGAGGTGATGCTTGAGAGGTGAAGGCATAACCATTCCAGACATGTGTTCAGTACCCATGCTATGGTGAATGAAACCACTGTAGATATGAAATAGCTGCTTGCAAGGAAATTCACTACAGTATATAAACTAAACCTCCAACCTTTATTAGGAAGCAAACTTCATGATATTAATGATGTGGGATTTCAAGGCCAGAGTGGAGGTTAGGTATGCCCACCATTCTTATGCCATTTCAAGGTTGAATTGTGGTGTTTTGATATTGAACTGAGGCAAAGGAGTGACTCTTATATGGAGACATAGGAAGAAATGGCATTTTAGCACTACAGCTATAAATTTAACGAGGTTACTGTTTCCCTAATAAAGGGTATAATGGAAGGGGCATGGTTTATTCAGTAAGGAGAATGGAAAAGGTGAACAGCTTATGGAGTTATCTGCTGTAACAGACTGGTGACTGGGAACACCTTTAAAAAGAGGGAAATACAATTCCTAAATATTTTCCCTTGCCCCTTCTTTTTCCCTTTCATTAACCTCTCTATATTTCAATTAAGGTCATCCTTCATGTGGACTTTTGTCCATGACTGGAGCCTCCGAAAAGTACACTTATAGGGGTAGGAAAGATGGTAATTGGGCATTATTGGATTATATACTAAATGACAGGTATGCTACAGAAACACTCCTGGATGTGACTGTGCTGAAAGGGGCAACTGATGGGATGTCTCATCATCACCTGGTATAGGTGAGTGTACAGCTTTGTAGAAGTTTTTGGAAAAGAAGAAATGACATGGGTAAGGGGAGGGTGGTGAAAGTATGTGAGCTTCATAAGGAGACTCGTGAGGACATACCAGGTGAAACTGAGAGTAGAATGGCAAAAAGTGAATCGAACAGAGGGCACATGAGAGATGGGGTGATCGAATATCACTTTGGAGGAAGGTTAACAGTGAGAGAGAGAGAAAAAAAAAAATGGGAACCTTGATTAAGGGGAGCAGATGGGAAAGTGGTAAGAGGTAATGATGAGGTGAAGAGGAGACAGCGTAACTATCTTGGAGGACTGTTAAATGCTTGATGATTGGGTGGCATAAGTAGGATGTATGGACTGGAGAGGTATGACTAATGGAAATTGGTTTCAAAAAGAGAGAAGGGGCAGTAAGAGTCTTGCTTAAAATGAAAAGTGGCAAGGCAGCTGGGGTGGATGCTCAATTTCTGAAGGAAGGGGGTGACTGTCTTCCTGATTAGTTAATTAGGATTTTCAATGTATGCATGGATCATGGCAAGGTACCAGAAGATAGGTAAAATGTATGTGTAGTGCCACTGTGCAAAGGCAAAGGGAACAAAAAGGTGAGTGTTCAAATTACAGTTAAAGGTTTGTTGGTGTAGCAGGTAAGGTGCATGGAAGACTGGTAATTGTGAGGGTGAACGCATGGATAGAGAACCAGAATGGGAAGAAGTAATATGGTTTCAGGAGTAATAAAGTGTGGATCAAGTTTTTGCTTTAAAGAATGTGATAGAAATACTCAGAGAAACATTTATAGACTTGGAGAAGGCATGTGATAAGGCGAATAGAGATGACTTGTGGAAGGTCTTACAGATATATACTGTGGGAGGAAAGCTTCTAGAAGCAGTGAGAAGTTTTTATCAGGAGTATGGTATGTATATTAGAAGGAAGAGAAGAGAGTGAGTGGTTCCAGGAGAAGGTCAGTTTGTGGCAGGGGTGTGTGATGTCACCAGGGCTGTTTAATTTGTTTATGGTTGGGGTGGTGAGGGAAGTAAATACAATGGTGTTGGAGAGGGAGTGAGTAAGTAGGGTGTAGGGGATGAGGCAGTCTGAAGCAGCTGACGTTTGCTGATGACAAAGCACTGGTGGCAGATTTGAATGAGAAACTGGTGAAGTTAGTGTCGGTGTGGGAGTACATGTAAAGGAAAAGTTGAAAGCATATGTGAATAAGAACAAGATTAATTATAAGGCTTATCATGGCAAAGGGACAAGATAGCTGGGGTGTGACTGTGAAGAGAAAATTTGGAAGTGAAGTATTTATATACCTGTGAGTGGACATGAAAGCAAATGGAACCATGGAAGAGGAAGTGAGTAATGAAGTGGGTGTGGGGGCAAAGGTTCTTAAAGCAGTGAGAAATGTGTGGTAAGAGAGGTCATTACCTGGGAGGGCAAAAATGGATATGTTTGAAGGTTTAGTAGTCCCAACAATGTTTTATTGATGCAGGGCATGGGCTATAGATGAGGATGTGTGGAGGAGAGTGGATGTGTTGGAAATAAAATGTTTGTGTGTGGAGGAGAATGGATGTGTTGGAAATAAAATGTTAAAATGAAGGAGAGTGGATGTGTTGCAAAAAAAAATGTTTGCAGACAAAATTTAGTATGTGATAGTTTAATTGCATAAGTAATATAAGGGTAAGAGAGGTGTGGGAATAAGAACAGAGTGGTTGAGAGAGCTGAAGAGGGTAGTGCTGAAATGGTTTGTGTAGTTTACTCACTGTATTGAGTGGTTAGTTTGTTGTTTCGAATGAAAGAGATTCCTCTCTGAGAAGGCTATATTGATAATGTACAGAGACTGAGCGGGCTAGCGCATGTTCGTGCGCAATGACGCCCAGGGCTAGACTGATGTTTACAGAAAATAAGTGTGGAGAGGTTAGATGTGGAGGGGTGAAGGGGAAATTCAAATTGGAGATGGAAGGATGAAGTAAAAAGATTTTGAGTGATTGTAGCCTGAGCATGCAGGAGAGTGAAAAGAATGCACACAATAGAGTGAATGGAGTGATGTGGTATACAGGGGGCAATGTCCTGTTAATGGGCTGAACCAGGGCATAAGAAGCAGCTGGGGGAAACCATGGAAAGGTCTGTGTGGCCTAGTTGTGGATAGGGGGCTATGGGTTTGGTTTATTTCACAAGACATCTAGAATGGATGTGAGTGAATGCAGCATTTCTTTGTCTGTTCCTGACACTACCTCATAAATGCGGAAAATGGCGAACAAATATGCAAAAAAACTGCTTCCCCATTACGAGATGTTGCAGAGGTCTGAAATAAGAGACAAAATGTGTTCTGAATGAGTTTTAGAGGATGGAGGGGAATGAATTGAAATACATAACATGGAATCATCAGCATATGAGTGAATGGGATTAGAAGATGAAGAGACATCATTAATAGAGAGAAGAACAAGAGCTGGCAAAAGGAATGAACTCTAATGAACCCCAGCAGGCAAAAGGAATGAACTCTAATGAACCCCAATGCTGATAGGATATAAGATAGGAAAGTCACTCTATTAACAAACAGTGCAAAGGAATAATCAGAGAAGCTGTGCAATACGAATAGAGACAGGCAGAAAAAATGCAGAAAGTCTTGGAAGCAAGGATTTGTGCCTAAACTTATCAATTGCTTTAGAGATGACAAGGACTGTGACAAAAGTTTTACCAGAATCCTGAGGAGAGTCACATGGGAGAGATAACAAGTAGTCCTACCATAGCCAAATCCATAATCATCTTCAAAAAGAAGGAGCTGGGATTCCAAGTGTTTGAAAAAGTGAGAATCAAGGAGAGTTTTAAACATACCGAGGACATGAAAGCAATGGGTCAACAGTATGAGGGGTTAGAGCATGGGCTGCACCTAGGAAAACTTCCAAGGGGAAGGAAAAGGTATTTAGAGAATAACACAATCAAGGCTCAAAGAAAGCTCAGAGGTACAGTACCTTAGGACTCATAGAGGTATGCCATCTGATCCATGCTCCTTGCTGGAGCTGGATGAGTGCTCAGATGACATTGTGAGGGGCAGATGATTTGAAACAGAATCATCCAAAGTTGAATTACAAGAAACTAAGGTTCCAAAACAAGTAGCTTGATTTTATCAATCAGAAAGTTAGCTAAAGATTGATCTAGAAAAAAGAGGAGGAAAAGATGTAATACAAAAATTACTGGAAATGCATCTGGTTAGGAACATGAGAGACTTGTCAGTAGATGTCAAATCAGCACTACTTCTTTATGAATGTGCTTGACTATGAAGAACAGCTTTTAAGTGATTCCGTGCAGAAATGAAAGTGAAATGGGATTCAGGGAAGGGAAATATTTCTAAAGCTTTGCAGTGATTCTGAGCACAAATGAAAGAGGAATGTGACTGAGGAGAGGGGAAGAGTTCCAAGACCTGGTTCACTTTGCCCATGAGGTGACAAGAATCAGATGCATTCAAGCTATGATTGAAGTAAGAAAGTTTTAGAAGATGGGATGATGAAGAACTCTATCCCAGCCAAGATAACCTCTGCTGTTTGTTAAGCATAACACATGGCATCCTGGCCAGTGAAGCAGTAACCATCCAAGGGTGAGTCAGTAAAGAAGCTGTGCAGAGATGGTGGGCATGACCATTTAGAGGTGGTAAGATTAGGACTGTGGCTGAAGGTCCCTAAGAAAGCTGAGATAGTGTATCTATAATGCGATGGTTCATAAGAGCAAAAACATATCGAGTGTATTGGAAAAGTGGTCATTATGTTCATAAACTCATGCTGAGAATTTGTTTATCTATTCCAAATCAATAAGGAGGGGAAAAGAAAAGGTCTCAACTCTCCCAGGATTACCCTTGGTAGAACTAAACCAATCCCCTGTATCAAGGATTTCAGCAAAAGGATGTGAAGATAGCAATGTTTCATGGCAGGAGGTTAAATAGTTGAAGAGATGTGCATGGCTGTGGGAAGAAAGAAATGCCCAATGGCAGCAGGTTAAATAGTTGAAGGGTTGTGCATGGCTGGAGCAACAGGGAGGGAAATAAATGAAATACAAAAGCAGTTATAAAGAGTAGAGAAAGTCCAAGCCATATGGCATCATAGTTAGGAGATTCAACATCCAAGAGGCTAGCAATGGGAGTTTTTATAATACAGTTGGTGCAAACACCATCCCAAAAGAAAAAACCATGGTAGGGATTAAATTCAGAAATTTGATCATGTCGACGGGAGACATCCTTGGACAGTTGGGTTTCACTTAAGAGGAGGATCAGAGAAAGAAGTGGCCAAATGGTGTTCCACAAAGGAAATGTTAGATTTCAGAGACTAAATGCTGCAAAAATGAAAAAAAGAAAAAGCCATGCTAAGGAGCTGTGTCCAAGTGATTGGGGTAGACTTCAATGACCTGATATCAGTTTGAGGGGCTCTGAGAACAATCCAGCCCAGCTCGACCAGAGGCACTATTCTGACTTGGCACCAGGAGATGAATGGAAATGGACTGTCATGACTTAAAAAAAAAAAAAAAAAAAAAAAAAAAAAAAAAAAAAAGGGGGGGGGGGGGGATGGAGAGTAAAAAAAGGGTAATGTCCATTATGTGGTCAAGTGTTTATTAGTAACCTTTCAGGGAAGATAAATGTTAAGTAACCTGGGTTCCAAAGTACCCTGATGGAAAAATATCAAACTAATTACAAAAATTTCATTAACACTGAGCACACACGTTCAAAGCTTTGCAATATCTAAAGTGTAAAAATATATCAAAATAAAGTTTATTAATTGTATCTTTTTTCATATATGTTCACCAATTCCTACTTTAATGTGGCAGCACCAGAAAGACAAAAAAATTATCTTTTATAAAATTTTACAAACAAGTGAACAAAAGTGATTTTTGTTCAGCCTAAATTCAGTAAAAAACAGGTTTCCTACACCATCCCCGACTGCCACAGTCGCAAACTATTTCACAGTAGCAATATAATTCAAAAAACACTCTAAGTTTCCTTCTTTATATAAAAACTCATTGTATACTGACAGCCACTCATTGTAGGCACCCAGGGGTACTCTTGACCCCAATCACCCAAGTAACACACAAAGAAAGCAAGAGACCAGAGTGACGCATCTTCCCTCAGGCAATGGGGGAGGAAAACTGTAGCTACCATGAACTGCATGGATGCCCCGTGTCATGTAAGATGTGCAACAAGCACACACATCAATCAGACTCCAAAATCCCAAAGTGCAAGATTTGTGGACTGGATACTACCAAACCACAAGCAAATGTGGTAAGGAAGAGAGACAGCTACCCTGGCCAGGAGGAGGAACATGACAGACAGCACAGTGCTGGCTCAACATGATGTTATCATTAAGTATCCGGACACCATGCAAAAGTATGTCTGTAAATGTAAAGAGAGCACAGTCAGAATGAGTGTAGCTAACAGAACAGTTCATAAGAGACAACATCAGATAAAAAGAACATAATTTCAAACCCATACATTTGGAATCCAAAGGAAACCAATCACCAGTGCTTTTAGTTAATAGCTAGAATGCATGCTTCTTTGATGCTGCACTGGGCACACAACTCTTAAAAATAAGGGAACTCCAATACCTATGTAGGTGTCATTAAAACACAGCAATGTAGCAACCTACATGAATTACTATTTACAAATACCATCAAAAGGAGAATCAAGCATGTTATAATCAACACAAACCAGAGAACTGAGAGGCATTTTAATCTTACTGATAAAACGAAATTCTGTGATTGCTATGATGAATTTCATCCCTCCCCATACGCTAGTTACTACATGTCTTGGTGAAAAATGAGCTGTACCTTAGGTGGTTTAAATGGATATTCCGCAGAGAAGTGAATGTCGAGGAAAAAGACACCTCCTTCATACACAGAGCCTGGTGGACCTAAGATGGTTGACACCCACTCATAAAGATTGTCCCCTTTGGGTCCTGCACTACAGTTGGGTGGTGGGTCCAATGTAATCTCAGCCAGTTCTTTCTGTATCCTGTTGGAAAAAGGAAATTGTAATACTTTCCACATTTTTTTTCTTTTTCATGAATATGTTTTCAGCACAAATGTTGAGCTTTCACAAAATACTGCAGCATGAATAAGAATAATGATTCTGCTTGAGCTATCATGCTCTACATTTATGCGCAAATTGAAATTTGTATTAGCTGCAAATGAAATTACAATACAAAAGACATAATATTCCACAATTTGCTACACTACAGTAGCCTCCTATAATTTTTCTTAAACCTGATCGCTGTTTCCCTCGTTAGTGAGGAGGCACCACGAAACAGACGAAGAAAGGCACATCCGCTCACAAACAAACACATATATGCACATACAAGCACACTCATGTACATATACATGGAAGAGTGAAATGGAACAACGTGGTATACTGGGGTCAAAGTGTTGTCAATGGACTGAACCAGGGCATGTGAAATGTCTGGGGTAAACCATGGAAAGGTCTGTGGGGCCTAGATGTGGATAGGGAGCAGTGATTTCAGTGCATTACACATGACAGCTAGTGACTGAGTGTGAGTGAATGTGGTCTTTTAGTCTGTTTCCTGGCACTACCTCGCTAACACAAGGGGTGGCGATGCTGTTTTCTGTGGGGTGGGGTGGCATCAGGAATGGATGGAGGTGAGCAAGTGTGAATATGTTCATATGTATATGCATGTGCATGTATATGTATTCATATATGTATATGTTAGTTTGTATATGTATGCATTGCACATATATGTGCATGTATGTATATATGTGTGTATGTGAGTGGATGGATCTTTCTTCATCTGTTTCCTGGTGCTACCTCACTAATGCAGGAAACAGCGATCAAGTATAATAAATGATGAAATGAGAAATAATAACCGTTTTACAAAAAGGAATCAGCCAACCCCATGAGTGAAGTTTACAATTAAAAGGAGAAAAATTTCATAAAGCACTGTTCAGGAGAAATTTCATGACAAAAGATTACACTTGGTCTCTACCCACCACTTTGAATTAAGCATTAGCTTAGTCAAGGCATTTAAACTTTGCATCTTTGTTCTCCCACTTTAGGTGTAGCTGCAATATCTTTTGTGGTGCAAACGCCTGTCATTTTGTGATATATCATGAAAGATATAAATGGAAGCAATGGTCAGTATGCCATGAGGTCCAGGAGAAATCTCAGCATTGCTGAAATGTTGAAAATTACTGAGCATCATGAACATGGGGAAAGATCATGTCTAAAGCAGGACAAGGTGCTCTGAAAAATGCAAGACTTTCATTCCCTTTCTTGACAAAGAGGGAATTAAGGTGAATCAAAGATTCATCCTGGGAACTATCTGTTTCTGATTCTGAGTAGCCTTTACTACTCCCTGAACACCTCCATCCTTAGCAGAGAGGGAGGGAGACCTATATAACATATCATCATCGTTAGTCCAAGTTACATTCTTTCATTTACAGTACATACATTAAACAATACAGAGCAGATGAGTACTGCAGTATCATTTATATGGTGTTTTCTTGTCCCTGTTCATTGTCACACGACTACCTGGCTAAAAATTAAAGAAAACAAATTATAATTTTCTAGTGCCCCAGATGTAATGGAATTCAGTTTCCAATGGACCACCTTTCTCCAAAAATTTGTCCAAAAGAATGCGGTCTAACTCTATATCAATGTGTGTGTGTGTGTGTGTGTGTGTGTGTGTGTGTGTGTGTGGGTGTGTGTGTGTGTGTGTGTGTGTGTGTGTGTGT
>JAYMFT010113294.1:0-13455 GCA_038088735.1 Panulirus argus
GGTGTGTGGTGCTTGTAAGAAGAAGATGGTAGGACTAGCCCGGTAGTCCCGTTTCAGTGAGACAGGAAGTAAGACCATATATGTGCATGTATGTATATATGTGTGTATATGAGTGGATGGGT
Source organism: Panulirus argus (assembly GCA_038088735.1). NCBI lineage: Eukaryota > Metazoa > Arthropoda > Malacostraca > Decapoda > Palinuridae > Panulirus > Panulirus argus. The sequence continues at coordinate 123 of JAYMFT010113294.1, forward strand.
CTTTCTTTGTCTGTTTCCTGGCGCTACCTTGCTGATGTGGAAAACAGTGATCAAGTATAAGAAATGATAAATATGTATACATACATACATACATACGTATACATACGTATACATATATTCACAATTACTTATTCATACTTGCTCGCCTTTATCCATTTCTCAGTGCCACCCCACATCACAAGAAACAGCATCGCCACCCCCTGCGACAGCGAGGTAGTGCCAGGAAAAATACAGAGAAAGGCCACATCCGCTCACATCCATTCACTAGGTGTCATTTAATGCAATGAAACCACAGCTCTCTACCCACATCCAGGCCCCACAGACCTTTCCATGGTGTACCCGAGATGTTTTACATGCCCTGGTTCAATCCCTTGACAGCACATCGACCCCAGTATACCACATCATTCCATTTCACTCTATTCCTTACATGCCTTTCTCCCTCCTGCATGTTCAGGCCATAGTCGCTCAAATAATTTTCTCTCCAACCTTCCACCTCTAATTTGATCCCTGCTTCTCCCTGTTCACTCCACTTCTGATACATATATCCTCTTTGTCAACCTTTCCTCACTCATTCTCTCCTTATGTCCAAACCATATGAAAACACCCTCTTCTGCTCTCTCATCCACACTCTTTTCATTACCATACATCACTTACCCTTTCATTACTTATTATATCATACCACATCACACCACATATTGTCCTCAAATATTTCATTTTCAGCACATCCACCCTCGTTGGCACAACCTTATCTGTAACCCATGCCTTGCAACCATATAATACTGTTGGAGCTACTATTCCTTCTAACATACCCATTTTTTGCTCTCTGAGATAATTTTCTCTCTTTCCACACATTCTTCTCTGCCCCCTCTCCTACCCTATGACTCACTTCTGCTTCCATGGTTCCATTTGCTGCCAATTCCACTCCCAGATAACTAAAACACTTCACTTCCTCCAATTTTTCTCCATTTAAACTTACATCCCAACTAGCTTGCCCCTCAACCCTACTAATCTAAAAACTTGCTTTTATTCACATTTATTCTCAGCTTTCTCTTTTCACACACTTTTCCAAAGTCAGTCACCAGCTTCTGCAGTTTCTCACTCGAATCAGCCACCAGTGTTGCATCATCCGCAGACAACAACTGATTCACTTCCCAGGCCCTCTCATCCCCAGCAGACTGCATACTTGCCCCTTTCTCGAAGACTTTAGCATCTACCTCCCTCACCACCCCATCCATAAACAAACAACCATGGTGACATCACACACCCTTGCCACAGACTGACTTTCACTGTGAAACAGTCACTCTCCTTTCTTCCTTCTTCTACACTTGCCATACACCCTTGATAAAACTTCTCACTGCTTCTAGGAGCTTACCTTCCACTCCATATATTCTCAAGACCTTCCACAAAGCATCTGTATCAACCCTCTCATATGCCTTCACCAGATCCATAAATGCCACATACATATCGATCTGTTTTTCAAGCATTTCTCACAAACATCCTTCAAAGCAAGCACCTGATCCACACATCCTCTACCACATTTGAAACCACACTGCTCCGACCCAGTCTCATGCTCTGTACATGCCTTCACCCTCTCAGTCAATACCCTCCCATATAATTTTCCAGGTATACTCAACAGACTTATGCCTCTATAGTTTGAACATTCACCTTTATCCCCTTTGCCCATATAATATGGCACTATACATGCATTTTTCTTATCCTCAGGCACTTCACCATGATCGATACATGCATTGAATATCCTTACCAACCAATCAACAACACAGTCACCCCCTTTCTTAGTAAGTTCAACTGCAATGCTATCCAATCCCACCACCTTGCTGGATTTCTTCTTCTCCAAGGCTTTCACTACCTCTTTTCTTTTCACCAAACCACTCTCCCTGACTCTCACTTCACACAACACTCTGACCATACATCTACTTATTGTTCTGTCCAATTCTTTCTCTTAAATAGCTAACATCATAGCTCATCTGCAATAACTGCAGCATCATCTGTTCTATCTCTTCTCATGTAATTATCACACCATAATCACCCCACCTCTCTCATCTCACATAGTTCCCCATGGATAAAACTTGTAAATTACAGTGGTAGCATCACAGAACCATGATGCACTTACACATTTATCCAGTCCATTTTATTCATACCACTGCTTGCTATCAATTATACACTACTTCCAGTATATAAGCTCTTGACAGCATTTAGAAGGCAGCACTTCCCAAAGCACTTTCCTTTTGTTTATGTTGCATACACAGTACCTTCTTTATTTTTAAAACTCTCTTCAGTTCTCATGTGAGTGCAAAAACCTGATCTACAGTGTATCCTTTTTAAACCCACCCTGTTCTTCATCAACAAAAGGTTCACTGATCCACCAAACACAATCACTAATGTATCAATTGTGATAAGGTTATTTTTTCTTGCTTAATTCACGTGAAAACATTTGCTTCTGTTTCCTCTATACACTGGAACAATAATTGCCTTTATCCAACTCATTGTTTAGCTTGTTACACTTTAAGACTATCCATTTTATTTTCAAGATTCTCATTTACTTTTCAATTATTGATATATATTATCCTATTAAGTTGCCTGTTCTGTACTATATACACTACCCTCTTTACCCTCCTGTCAACTCTATTTTCTGGTAGGTTCAGTTTCTTCAGAACTCTTTTGAGAAAGTTGTTTGGAGGAATCCTGTAGTTTCATTGCTTGGCAGAGAAATGCTGTCTTGAAACCTTTGTTTGGGGGAATCCTGTAGTTTCATTGCTTGGCAGAGAAATGCTTTCTTGAAACCTATCTCTAGTTATAGGAAGCTTCTTGTATAATCAGATTATCAAATTTTCTAATGGGGGTAATGCATGTTTTATGGTTTATATATTCACTGACCATGGCATAGATATAACAGACAGAATCCTGCATGATATATGTTTAGAGCTATACAGTTATTTCATGTGTAAGTGATGTCCTGTAAACTGTAGGGAAAAAGTAGCTCACCAGGGACCAGTAGATGAAGTTATTTGTTTTGGTATGGTGTTGAGAGAGAGAGAGGAACCTGTCGTGTGCAGAGGTCTGGCTATTTTTACTCTCCACCGTACTTGGCACATTCTTGCATGGCTCAGCTGTCGTTTTCTTTAATTGTGGATATACTTAACTAATATTTCTGTTTTCTTTTTATTTTTATTGTACTTTTGATATAGTTTGCACTTAACATTCTATTTTTTTTTTCATTATATCTTGAAAAATATTCATATGTATTTAGATCAGCAAGTTAATAATTTATCACAAATTATTTTTTACAGTTTTATTATAGAGTGATTGAAAGATTATATGTCTGATACAGAATGTCATTCTTTAGATGATGATATCCTTACCCATCCATACATATGACTGTTTATGTATTTATGTTACTTTTAAATGCTCTCAATTTTCAAAAAAATCTATAAAAATGAAAAAATGTATCAGCTTAACCACTGTTTTTCACTTTTTCTTTCATTCAAGATTTCATCTCATCCTCCATTTGCTTTTGCTTCCTTTCTCACTGGCTAAATGCATTTTGGAAAGAAAAGGAGCTTTGAAGTCATGAAAGTTTATTTCTCCCTAATGGGCAGACTAATGAGTAAGCCTTCCTTTTTCTTCCCAGCCTTCTTTCCCTCACTGTAATATCCTTTTCTTGTTGTAGTTTACTTTGGAATTCAGCTGGATTAAAACTAAGCAATCACATGGTTAGTTTGGCCTTAGATCTTTGATGTAGCATCAGTAGGACATTGATGAACAGTTTGGTCATGCAAGATGATACTACATTTAGGGCAGATAGTCAATAAAAACTACAGAATATCTTTAGGATTATGCTTAAGTATTATCGTTAAGACTTTAGGGTTTTCTTTTTATAACTGGTCTCCCATGCACGAAAAACTAGGTTTTCACAAGTTCAGAACTCACTGGATGATACCAGCTAAAGAGGTTCATGATGATCACTTATCACCGTTGTCTGCATTTACAAATTTTTTGTTATTTATTATTATTTGCTTAGAGGTAATTCTTCTAACTGCATCTCTCTTGTATTTCAGTGTACCGAGAAGTATCTTTATTTTGACTATGTTTACAGAGATTTATTTATTTTATTTTATATTATTTTGTTTTATTTTATTTTATTATTATTATTATTATTATTATTATTATTATTATATTTTTTTTTTCACCATCTCCCATGGTAGCAAGGTGGTGCCAGGAAACAGATGAAGAAAGACACATTCACTGACATACACATATATATATGCTTGTATGCTCATACATGTACATTTACATATATATACATACATACGTATACATATACATACATATATACATATGTACATATTCATACCTGCTTGCCTTTATCCATTCCCAATGCCACCCTCTCACACAGGAAACAGCGTTGCCACCCCCAGCTTCAGCGAGGTAGCACCAGGAAACAGACAAAGAAAGGCCACATCTGCTCAATCCATACACAAGCTGTCATGAGTAATGCACCAAAACCACAGCTTTTTATCCACATCCAGATCCCACAGACCTTTCCATTGTTTTCCCCAGACATTTCACATGCCCTGGTTCAGTCCATTGATGGCATATTGACCTTAGTGGACCACATCGTTCCAATTCATTCTGTTCCGTGCATGCCTTTCACCCTTCTGAATGTTCAGGCTCCAATTGATTAAAATCATTTTCACTCCATCCTTCCACCTCCAATTTGGTCTCCCACTTCTTGTTCCTTCCACCTTTGGCACATATCCCCTTTGTCAACCTTTCCTCACTCATTCTCTCCATATGTTCAAACCATTTCAACACACTCTCTTATGCTGTCTCAACCACACTCTTTTTATCCCTATGCATCTCTCTTACCCTCTCATTACTTACTCGTTCAAACCATAGATGTAGTTACTGTTAATAAAGATCTGTACTTTTTGTGACTGAGTAATGTACACATTTCTGAAATTTATGGATTTTTTTTTAAAATGGACTCTCAGACTGCTGTCTGAATATATTTTAACTAGAACAGAGTTTTTATGTTTACTGTATAAAACTTTTCATAAACACTTACTTAAATTATTATTACCCAATATCCTTCCTTAATGAGCTCCCGTGATGCATTATGTTGATTGAGATAGAGATTAGTAGTTACATAGAACTGGGAGGGCTGGTTGAGACAGTAAATGAAACAGGAGGTATGACTTGCATTCATACATGGTAAGAGGTGGTGTCAACATCCATGGAGGGTCATCAATAATAAGCTCTGGCTTAGTTGTTTCATGCATGGCAGTAGGCTCGATGAAGGGGTAGGAGTTACAATTTGAAGAGTTCTTGTGGAGTCACGTTTCCTTAATACAAGGTGTACTTATAAGCTGAATAAGAATGATTTAGTTAATCTGTGAAATCAAAAATTTTTTTTCATAAACACTTGACAAAATTTTGCAGATTTTTGGATTCCAAATTTCTCAGGTCCAGATTTTTAAGTTGTACCTGTACTTTTTTTTAGATAATTTTCATGAAAGTTGGCTCTGCCTAAAAAGATAAATGCATTAAAAAAAGATGTGCCATCTGCATTCCTTTTGTACTTTTTTAAATTAATTATGTTTCCATTTAGCATGAATCAAATGATTCAAATGTTTTATGGGATGTAAGAGGAGAAAGAATTTTCCCTCTATATTCCCCGCATGTCGTAGAAGACAACTGAAGGGGGCAGGAGCAGGGAATTGGAAACCCTCCCCTTATTGTATTTCAATATCTAAAAGAAGAAACAGTAGGAGTCAAGGGGAGAGTGCTTATCCTCCTCGAAGGCTTAGATTGGGGTGTCAGAATGTGTGTAGATGTAACCAAGATGATAAGAAAGGAAAGATAGGTAGTATGTTTGAGGAAAGAAACCTGGATATTCTGGCTCTGAGTGAAACGAAGCTTATGGGTGAAAGGGAAGAATGGTTTGGGAAAGTCTTGTGAGTAAAGTCAGGGGTTATTGAGAGGACAACTGCTAAGGAAGGAGTAGCACTACGCCTGATACAGAACTTGTGAAAGTGTGTGATAGAGTGTAAGGAAGTAAATTCATGATTGATGTGAGTAAAACTGAAAGTGGATGGTGAAAGATGGGTGATTATTGGTGCTTATACACCTGGTCATGAGAAGAAAGATCATTAGAGGCAAGTGTTTTGGGAGCAGCTGAGTGAGTGTGTCAGCAGTATTGATAAATGAGACTGGGTATTAGTTTTGGGTGATTTGAATGCAAAGGTGATTAATGTGGCAGTTAAGGGTATAATTGGCGGGCATGGGGCATTTGGTGTTGTGAATGGAAATGGTGAAGAGCTTGAGGATTTGTGTGCTGAAAAAGGACTGGTGATTGGGAATACCTGGTTTAGAAAGAGAGATATACACAGATATACGTGTATGAGTAGGAGAGATGGTCAAAGGGCATTATTAGATTATGTATTAATTGATAGGTGTGTAAAGGAAAGACTTTTGGATGAAGATGTGCTGAGAGGGGCAGCTGGTGGGATGTCTGATCACTATCTTGTGGAGGTGAAGATTTGTAAAGGTTTTCCAAAAAGAGGAGAAAATGTGGGTGAGAAGAGAGTAAGTGAGCTTCGAAAGGAGATTTGTGTGAAAATAAACCAGGAGAGATTGAGTGTAGGATGGCAAAAAGTGAGAGCAAATGAAGTGAGGGGAGTGGCTGAGGAATGGGATGTATTTAAGGAAGCAGTGATGGCATGTGTAAGAGATGCATTTGGCATGAGAAAAGTGGGAGCAGGGCAGATTAGAAAGGGTAGTGAGTGGTTGGATGAAGAAGTAAAGTTGCTAGTGAGAGAGAAAAGAGAGGTATTTGGACGGTACTCACAAGGAAGGAGTGCAAATGACTGGGAGATATATAAGAGAAAGCGGCAGGAGGTCAAGGGGAAGGTGCAGGAGTTGAAAAAGATGACAAGTGAGAGTTGATGTGAGGGGGATATCATTAGATTTTAGGGAGAATAAAAAGATGTTTTGGAAGGAGGTGAATAATGTGTGAAAGGCAAGAGAACAGATCGGAACATCAGTGAAGGGGGCAAGGGGGAAGTGATTATAGATTGTGATGGAGTGAGGAAGGGATGGAGTGAGCATTTTAAAGGATTGTTGAATGTGTTTAATGATAAAATGGCAGATGTAGAGTTTTTTGTTCAGGATGGTGTGCGAAGTGATAAAGTCAGGGAGAATGGTTTGGTGAAGAGAGAAGAGGTTATGAAAGCCTTGCAGAAGATGAAATCCTTCAAGGCAGTGGGATTGGATGGTATTGTAGTTTAAGTTGCCCGCCAACCCTTGTTGAGGACAGATATGCTCTAGCGACGCTCTCGCTGATCCAGTTTCAAATAGGTCTTTCTGTGTGCCACTTAGTGACCCACTTGAATCTTAGTGAAATCCTCTGAATTGTAGTGAAATCCTATAAGATGAGTCCAGCTTTTCAATTTGCCTGTCCTAGATGTCATCGAGAGTTCACCTGTGATTTTCTCCTCATAGAAGAAGGTGAATACACTTATTGTTTTGCGACGTATTTGACAGGCTTTTGGTAGGTGTTAGGAAGAACAGCGAAGCCATGGAGAAATTAGACGTTAGGATGAAAGGGGAAGAGGAAGCTGGGTTCTTGGCGGGGAAAGCAGTTGCGATACAGGAAACAGACACAGGTACATCATCTAGGGTAGATAGCTTAGATAGTAGGATAGCAACCAATGAGACAAAGTTGGAAGATACTTCCACTTTCCAACCTGCGAAGAAAGATTGTCACTGCATTGCCTTTTTGGCAATAGGTTTAGCATACTAGATGATGAAGTACAGGATGATCGTAGCATCATCTTGATTGGGGACTCTATAGTCAGACATCAGGAACAGGAGTTTTGTGCGAAGGGGAGTAATAGGAAAAAACCTGTGTTATCCAGGGGCTAGGACAGAAAACGTCCTAGAAAAGTTTGATGACATAGTCTTAAACAATTCCGAGGATTTGATTATTGGCATTCAGATGCGGACGAACAATGTAGTTAATGGGAGAACGGAAGAAATACTAGAGAAGTATAGGAAACTTATTAGCAAGTTTAGAGAAAGTCATAGGAAGGTTATAATATCAGGATTGCTGCCAAGGTATGACATCGATTCCTGTACCCTCAGTAGAATGCTGGGGACAAACAGAAGAATCGAAGCACCTCTGTAGGAAGGAGGATAGTGTGTTTAGTATAAACCTGTGGGACCATTTTAGTCATGATAGCTCTCTATATGCTAAAGATTGTCTTCACTTAAATGGAATAGGGAAAGCCCGCCTTAGCAGAGTATTAGATGAGAACATTAGGCCTTTTTTTTAGATAGAGTTAATCTACTGAGGAGAGCAAATCACAGTTGAGCTAATGAAAGGACATGGAGAGTGGAGAAGAGTGAGGGGGTAACTGTGGGAAGTGGATTGGTGTGGGGAGAAGCTGAGTGTGAAAGTGATCTGAGGAACAAGGTGCCCAGTTTGACCGCTATAAAGGTAGCAGTAGAGGATGGATTGGGACATTAGCAGTAGGGATCCTCGGGGATTAGCAGTAACCTCAAAGGTAGAGAAATTGGCAAAGAAAGGTCAAGTAGGGTTAGTTGGGAACAACTCAGGCAGTGTAAGTAGCAGGTTAGCACAACTACAGGTCAATTCTCAGGTAACTGTTAGGACCAAAGCTGGAAGGGTTCAGTGTGGGGAGGGTCAGAGTAATGCCACGAACCCAAAACAGATGGAGAACTGTCAGTCTCTCACTGCTGCACACTCAGACATTAACAGTGTTAATACAAACACACATACCGACAGTAAAAAAAGTGCAAATTCAGTCCAGAAATCAACTCCAAGGAAAATAAGTTTAATATACACAAATGCCTGGAGCATCATAACAAAACATGATGAACTTATATCCTTTGTGGTGACTGAGAAACCAAATATTATTGTGATCTCAGAAACGTGGGTAAATTCTGAAAATAAACACTCAGTCGCCGAGTTAGCAATACCTGGATACAAACTATTTATGAAAGATCAATTATACAGGGTAGGTGGTGGAGTTTTGATCTCTGTTGATAACAGTCTTAAGTGCTGTTAAGATAAGCAGAGTAGACACACACACTTACGACTCTCTTTGTATTGGCAGTACCGATAAGTTCAAAAGTAAACTATGGCTCAGCATTATTTAAAGACCTCCTAAGCAAAAAGAAGACAATGATATGATGCTTTACAATGAAATCAAAACTGTAGTAAACAGTAAAGAGGTTATGATAGTAGGAGACTTCAACATTCCAAACGTAAACTGTAACATGTTGACTAGAGACCAAAAAGGAAGAAGATGTACGGAACTGATTGAAGACACTTTTCTAGAACAGTTAGTTAAAAAACCAACTAGAGGTAAAAACATTCTTGATCTTGTCCTCACCAGTAACATAAACTTAATCAGCTCTTGCAGATTAGGCTAGAGTTCGTCAAACAGCAATCACAATTTGATTAGATTAGAGATAAATTTAGATTATGATGACAACAAACTCCTGATCCCAGATTACAGGCGAGCAAATTTTGAAAACTTTAGGCACGAAATTCACAGTACCAATTGGACAAAATCCCTTGACGTTCACACAGCAGAGGAAATGTGGAATAATTCTAAAAGCACACTACTCGAGATTGAAAATAGACATATTCCACAAATTACAAAGAGAACTTGTAGCATTTCAAAGCCATCATGGATGAATAGGAGAACAGAAGGATTAATATGCCAAAAGAAGAAGACTTATAAGAAGTTCAAATCAACGGGAGTTAATGAAAATTGCCAGGGATTAATCAAAATCCAAATAGAGTGTAAGAAGGTCATAAGACAGAGTAAATGTGAGGAAAAAAAGAATTTTCTTGAAAGTTAAGAATAATCCTAAGGAATTCTTCAAATATATAAGACAAATGAAGTCAGTAAAAGGAGGAATTGGACCATTACAAAACGAATGTGACACACTAACTACTGACAACAAGGAAATGGCTACCATACAAAATTATTCTTTTAAATCTGTATTCACAATTGAAAAAACATCTCGATTGCCGCAACCAACGAAAGTGTTTCAAGGATCTGACGAAGAAGAGCTGCAAGTTAGAGAAATAACAAGCTCTGAAATACTTAAATACCTGGAGCAAGTAAATCCTAGCAAAACCAGTGGCCCAGATAACTTAGCTCCAAGATTTTTAAAAGAGGTCAGGAAACAGCTGATATACCCCATGACAAAAATATTCAGTAAATCTCTATCAGATGGTCAGGTGCCAACTGACTGGAAAGTAGCAAATGTTACACCAATATATAAAAAGGAGACAAAAAGTGTTCCTTGAACTACCACCCAATTAGCCTTACATCAGTGTTAGGTAAAGTGTTGGAAAAAATAATACGAGATAAATTCACTTTTTTAGAGGATCACAAAATTATTTCTGAAAACCAACATGTTTTTCACAATAGAAGATCCTGCCTGACAAATTTACTAGAATTTTTTAATGTTATTTATCAGGACTGGGATGAAAAAGCACCATCTGATCTAGAATATTTAGATTTTCAAAAGGCTTTCGATGAAATACCTCAAAAGAGACTTACATAAACTCAAAGCACTCGAAATCGGTGAAGAACTCAGTACATGGATCAGCAACTGGCTTACTGGAAGAAAGCAGCGCTTAGTATTAAACGATGAAGCCTCAGATTGGCTAGAGGTAATGAATGGTGTGCCACAGGGGTTGGTTCTAGGCCCCATTCTTTTCATAATATACATTAATGATCTAAAACTTGGTCTCATATCTATGATCTCCAAATTTGTTGATGATACCAAAGTAGGAGGTAGAGCTGTAAACAGGCTGGACTTCGAAATGATTCAAAGAGATCTTAATTTGCTAGCAGAGTGGTCAGACAGATGGCAAATGAAGTTTAAGTTGATGAGCGTAAAGTTATGCACTTTGGAGACAAGAATATATGTTACGACTACAGACTATTCGGAAACTCTCTAACTAAAGTAAATGAAGAAAGGACTTGGTGTTTTCAGCAACGATCTGAAGTACACTAAACAGTGTCAAGCAGCAAGTAAAAAGATAACCAAATGTTAGGTTTCATAGCCAGGAACATAGATTACAAGACACCAAAAACAATTCTCACACTTTATGATTCTCTAATAAGACCACACATTGAATATGCAGTTCAGTTTTGGTCACCAAACAATGAAAAAGACAAGGAAAAATTAGATCAAGTACAAAGACACGTGACAAAATTGATCCCATCCCTTAAAAATTTGGCATATGAAGAGAGGCTAAGATGTGTGGATCTCTTCTTCCTTAAAAAATGTAGACTTCGCAGTGACTTAATCCAAGTGTTCAGAATTCTGAACAAGTTTGATAATGGAAATCACGAACATCTTTTCATAGTACAAGAAAATATGGTTACCATGACAAATGAATAAAACTCTAAGCTAAAAGATGTAGTACCGACTTGGGAAAAAGCTTCTGTTCCTATAGATGTGTTGAACTTTGGAGTAAGTTACTGTCAGGTGTAGTGAATACTAAGACTATAAATGCCTTCAAAAGTCATTCAGACAAATACTTTATAAATTCAGGTATATTCTGAGAAAAACGCCAGAAATAAACAGTATAAATAACAGCGGTAATGGGGACAGTAGAAGGCTAATATGCAGCAATGGGGAGTCGGTGATAGCTTAAAGAATTGCTGAGCAGAATTATATTTTCTTTTCAATATAAACTTTTTTTTTTACGGACAACCCAGTCATGGCCAAGGAGCCCTCCTGTTGTCTGTCTTTCTCATGTAAACTCATGTAAATTCAAGTTATTAAGAAAGGGGGTAAGTGTATTGTTGTTTGGTTGGTAAGGTTATTCAGTGTATGTATGGATCATTGTGAAGTGTCTGAGGATTGGTGGAATGCATGTATAGTGCCATTGTATAAAGGCAAGGTGGGGGGATAGAGGTGAGTGTTCAAACTACAGAGACATAAGTTTGTTGAGTATACCTGGAAAATTATATGGGAAGGCATTGGTTGAGAGGATGAAGGCATGTGCAGAGCACCAGATTGGGGAGAAGCAGTGTGTTGCAGAAGTGGTAGAGGATGTGTGGATCAGGTGTTTGCTTTGAAGAATGTATGTGAGAAATACTTAGAAAAACATATGGATTTGTATGTGGTATTTATGGATCTGGAGAAAGCATGTGATAGGGTTGATAGAGATGCTTTGTGGGAGGTCTTAAGAATATATGGTGTGGGAGGTTAGCTGCTGGAAGGAGTGAGAAGATTTTATCAAGGGTGTAAGGCATGTGTATGAGTAGGAAGAGAGGAGAGTGATTGGTTCTCAGTGAAGGTTGGTTTGCAGCAACAATGTGGGATTTCACCATGGTTGTTTAATTTGTTTATGGATGGGATGGTTAGGGAGGTAAGTACGAGAGTTTTGGAGAGGGAGTGGGTATGCAGTGTGTTGGGATGCGAGGGCCAGGGAAGTGAGTCATTTGTCCGCCAATGATACAGCAGAAGTTGGTAACTGAGTTTGGAAAAGTGTGTGAAAGGAGAAAGTTGAGAGAGTAAATGTGAATAAGAGCAAGTATATTAGGTTCAGCAGAGTGGAAGGACAACTTAGTTCAGATGTAAGTTTGAATGGAGAAAAATTGGAGGAAGTCAAGTGTTTTAGATATTTGGGCATGGACTTGGCAGGGAATGGAACCATGGAAGCGAATCGAGACATAGGGTGTGTGTGGGGGCAAAGGTTCTGGGAGCAATGAAGAATGTGTGGAAAGAGAGAACATTATCTGGGAGAGCAAAAATGGGTATGTTTGAAGTAATAGTAGTTCCAGCAATATTATATTGTTGCAGTGTATATGCTGTAGGTAGGATAATGCAGAGGAGGGTGGATATGTTGGAATTGAAAAGTTTGAAGACAATATGTGTTGTAAGGTGGTTTAATCGAGTAAGTAATGATAGGTAAAGAGAGATGTGTGGTAATGAAAATACAAGCACCACACACTTAATCATACCATGCTTATTATTATTACTTTTTTCACAGAAGCACTCCTACCATTTTCTGTCTACTCTAACTTTTATAAGCACATGATGATAGTGTCCGTCCAGTCTGTGGCCCTTAGTTCCCAGCATCATGGGTTGCTAAGAATCTCCGGGTTTCAGCCTGACTCTATTACCAATGAGAGGGAGGGCTCTAGCAGTAGTAGTACCATCCCCTCCCATGACTTTCCCTTCTCTGTGAGACCTTCCTCTTTTTCTCTTCACTATACCAACATTTGTGGTCTCTCTAGTAACCTCTCCTCAG
>JAYMFT010113305.1:0-27622 GCA_038088735.1 Panulirus argus
GAGGACTGAGCCTTAGAGGGAAAATCCTCACTTGGCCCTTTCTCTGTTCCTTTTTTGGAAAAGCAGAAACTGGAGGGAAGGATTTCCAGCCCCCGCCCCCTCCCCTTTTAGTCACCTTTTATGACACGCAGGGAATATGTGGGAAGTATTCTTTCTCCCTTCTCCCCAAGGTGACATCAAACAGCTACAAGTAACCTAAAACTTTCACTCAACTCTCCAGCCACTCTTACACATGCCTATGTTCCTCTAAAGAAAGCTTTCACACCATCCAACAGTTGTCCTCCAACCCATATATCTTTAACACCTCCCATAAAGCATTCCACTCAATTCTGTTACATGCTTTCTCCAGATCCATAAAAGCTGCACAAAACTTCTTACCTTTTGCTAAACACTTTTCCATGGTCATCTTCACCACAAAAATCTGATCAACACATCCCCTACCTTTCCTAAAACCCCCTTGCTCTTCACTTACTCTGCATTCAGTCACTTCCATCACTCTATCAATTAACTTTCTTGTATACCCTTTTCCTGGTATACTTAACTGACTTATTCCCCTATAATTGCTCCATACATCTTCAGCACCACTTCCTTTGAATAAAGGAACAATAACAGCTTTCATCCAATCCTCAGGCACAACCTTCTGTTTCCATGCTAAATTAAACATCAGATGCATGCATTCCATCACACATTCTCCTCCTTACTTCAGCAATTCAGCCATAATCCCATCCACTCAAGGTGCCTTTCCTACCTTCAGCCTCCTTATTGCCCTTCTTACGTCCCTTTTTGCTATATGCCCTTGCACTTGTATCCTTTTCTTTCCATCCTCCATACCCATGCATGTAACTACTGCTGCCTCCCCTTCTCCCACATTCCTCAGTTTTTCAGAATTTTCTTTCCATCTTCCTTTCACTTCCTCTTTTTGATTCAGCAACTCCTCTTCCTTACTTATCACATTAACATTTCCACTCTTACATCCAACTTGTTTCCTTTTTCATCTCCTTCCAGTATAGTTTCTTATTGTCTGGAAATTTTTCATGTAGTTTTCTTCCAAAATCCTTATCTATTCTTTCTTTGCTTTCCTCTATCAGCTTCTTAACATTCCACTTACATACTTTAAAGTTTTCCCTCCTCCTTTGCTGAACTTCCATGGGTACATTCCTGTCAGGCAATCTACCATATGCCTTTTTCTTCTCTTCCACATTTATAATCTCTTTTGTCCACCATGCATTGCCATTTTAATTCCTATAACTCAAGGCCTTGTATCCAATTACTAATTCTACAACCTTTACTAGTATTTCTCTAGACATTTTAAACATCTCATTCACACATAAGGGCATCTCTACATTCACTACACTTCCATCTAAGCTTTCAGTTACCTTCCTTTCATATTCCTCCCTGCATTTCTTTTGATTCATCTTCTTGCTTGCCAACATTTTTACCTCTCCACTCTTCCTTACACAATTCCTCCTCTTTTCCCTGATCCTCATCCCCACAAGAACTGCGAAATGGTGAAAGTCTCCATTGAAACCTCTAACAACTCTAGCATCTAGCATGGCCTTTCTTAATCTTTCATCCACTGCTGCATTGTCAGTCAAAGACTTTTGCCCTTCTCTTTTGTCATTCCTCAGCTATGTATATCTGTAGATCATCTTCTGCTAAATAAAGGTGTGTGCAAGGAATAAATCCCTCTCAGCACAAATATCCACAAGATAACCTCCAATCTCATTTCCTCCAGGCACTCCCCATGCACCAACTATCTCACAAATTTCATCACATCCCATTTTCACATTCATATCACTTAATACAACCATGTTTCTCTCATTCTCAAAACCATTTTCAGAGTCATTCAAATTTCTCCCTAGAAATGCTTCATTTCATCCTTACCTCATACAGTCTTCATATTCACAGGTGCATATACACATAACCATGCATACTTCACAATCCCAATCTTTCATTTTCCCCACACTATTCTTGATCCAACCCATCCATGCTCTGTAACACCCTTCCACACTCTTGGTGATAGCAGAATTGCTCATCCTTCTTTCCCTCTTCCCTGATAATTTTCGCTCATTCCCATCCATACCACACCTCCTTCCATGGCCTCCCATAACTTGCATTTATCATTTCCATTTTCACTCCATGCACCCTGCCCAAGGATATGGGTTTCCCCAGTCCCCAGCACATCCAAGATACAACTTTTAAACCTCTCCACAAGCTCCCTCCATTTACTCTCACCAGTTATCCCATTCACAATCAGTGCCATCATCCTCAATCACTCATCTCTTTTACTCCTCGGCACAACTATTAGACTCCAGTGCTGCTTCTTAACCGTTTGTGCATCACCTTTGACAGGTCACTGGCTGAGGTCAACTCCAGCGCACTGTTTCCAGAGGTAGCGTGGCTCCAAAACTGTCCAAAAAACAAAAAAGTTACAGCACACCTCGGGTGTTTGTCTAAATTCAAAAGGACTGCTCGCTTCCTATAAACTTTTCAGCTTTAAAAACCAAGCCTAAAAACAGTTGAAGTTATATCAAATCCTTTTATTCTCCTTTTATTCTTTTTCCCTTACTATTCTTTTTCTTTTCATTTAAAATGGTCATGATCAGCACACAATTTTGCCTTCATCATACTGGCTACAATAAAGATACCATCAACTGCAAGAAGTTCCAAAATCAAAATCACTCTCAC
Source organism: Panulirus argus (assembly GCA_038088735.1). Classification (NCBI taxonomy): domain Eukaryota; kingdom Metazoa; phylum Arthropoda; class Malacostraca; order Decapoda; family Palinuridae; genus Panulirus; species Panulirus argus. The sequence continues at coordinate 2,689 of JAYMFT010113305.1, forward strand.
TTCAAATAATAATTGAAATCAATACATTTGACAACTTATTTCTTACTCTCCAATTATTACTATATATACCTGTATATTGCTCAATTTCATGCATAAGTCATTGTCGACCCCCCAAATCCACCCCCCCCTTACCCTAAACATTTAGCAAAAAAAATAATCACGATCTTTTTGTCATATATATCATGCATAAGTCAACCCAAATTTTGAAGGAATATCCTTGGCATACTGGTACCTACCACATGCTCCTCATTCCTCCCCCAGAAACCATCATAATGGGTTATCATTGTGTATATGTTATGCATCTTACCTCCTAACCTATCATTTTCACTCATAAATATACATAATACATTCCAGTTGCATTTACGTTAGTATCTGCTTAACTGTATGGATTAAATGGGAGATTTTATCCATTTCCACTTGCATGTCACATGATTGGCAAATAAAAAGAGTTGTAAGAGAAGATCAAAATATCAGATTTAATATTCAGAGTGCCAAGACTTTTATTTATACATTTTGTATTACAAAAAATCAATTACGTAAGATTATTAAGCTAAGTATGATCTGCAACATAGGTACAAATGGAAAGAGTTTTAAAAAACATTGACCAGTACAACAGAATATCAGCATCCCAGACATGCTTACTTCTAAATGTACTGCAAGACTCGTTTAAAAGGATATGAACACAAAATCAGATTCAAGATTCATTCTACCAGTAATATTAGTGCATTTTTGTATTTCAAAACATGCACTAACATATATCAAATTACGCAATTAATTGCAGGGAGTGAATCTATAACAAAAATATTTACCATACATCAGAACAAAAACACTAGCCAACAGTAGGCAATCATAGGCTAAAGAAGCTTCAGCTTAGCCTACTGAAAGTACACCAGTATATTAGCACTTCGATGATTCACTTTCTTTATCTAGTGGTACTTACTCATCCCCTAGTTTTCTGGATTTAGCTGCCAAACTCCTTTATTTCATGGTGTGGGCCGCAGTGTTGATCAGCTGACGACAATCGAAAGGTTACCCAAGGCCCCTCATCAAGGCCTGCCACACTCAATTGCTATTTCCCACTCTAATCCCACACTGTGCAGACTGAAGCCCTTCTTCTCTATAATCTACAACCATGTGCAATGTTTATCAATTCCCAGTTATACTTCAACATGCCTAAGTTAAGTGCTAATTCTACTTCTCCAAGTACAAGTCTACTTCCCCAAGTGCTGAGAAGACTTGCATGATTTTCAGTAAATGGAAAAATGAGTCAGTCATCAAGTAAGCCAAAGGTACAAGCTGCATCATCTGCTAGTGTCAGCCAGTATGAGGAAAATAACATTGACATTGCTGCCTTAGGAATCATGTTTGACTTGGAGTAGACCAAGGATCAGTTTTTAATACTAAAGCGAATTAAATTTGTAGGTGGAAAAGTTTTCAATTTTTTCTTTATGCTGAAGGCTCCAGTCATGGACAAAAGTCCACATCAAGTCCGGGCCTTAATTAAAATATGGAGGGAATTAAGAAATGGAAAAAGAAAAGACAAGTGAAAGTATTTACCAATTTTTGTGAAAGTAAAAAACCTGTCTTTTGAAATGTGCCAGGTCATAGTTATTGGAAAAGACATGAAAGGGTAGAGAGTTCCAAAGCTTTGACACAGGGAAAGAAGTAGGTATCAAAACAGCCCACCCTTAAGTTGCTGATGGCCACACAATAATCACGTGGTGCAGCAGCTTGCTGAGTATTGCATGGTCTTGCTAATGGTGTGAGCACACAAGTAGCCAGCTCTCATGAGCAAAAATCGAAGTAATACCTATAAAGGAGGGCACATGAACCAACATTGCAGTGTAGGGCATGCAGGTCAGGTTTGAAATTTAGCCTGGGACAGTTTATGAGGCGGATCGCTTTCAACTCAACTCTGTCAAGTAAGGATGCAGAGCTAGAACCACCCTAAATATGACAGCAGTACAGCCAGTCAGCTACTTACAATGGGGTTGCGTTCCGGTAAACCCATTGTAAGTCGAACATATAGTAAGTAAAAAATACACTTTATATGGTTGTTTACACTCATGAACGTGGGGCCGTCTGGAAGTTGCGGCCTGCTGCTGCTGTGCAGCATATCACTAGTCTGGAAAAAAATAGAATTCAAAATTCAAGTACGTGTTTTACTGAATTCGTATCGATATCGCACCATCGTAAAGTCGAAAAATCATAAGTTGAACCACTGTAAGTCAGGGACTAACTGTACTCCAAACAAAGATGAATCAGTCCCTTGTATGAGTGGAGCAACTGTTCAGAAGAAAAGAAGTTTCAACATCTAAACAAGACATCCAGTTTCTTACAGGCAGACTTAGCTATTCCTGTAATGTGGGGTTTCCAAGAAAGAGCGGATGTTTCAGTAATGCCAAGTATGTTTATTGAGTTCATTGAGGTGGAATTACAAAAACGTCAAAGGAGAGACAAGAGTTGTTAGTTTTCGATGGGAAGATGGGTAGAAACTGGGTCATGTTGGCATTAAACTCAACAAGATTTTGTGTACTCCAATGACATATCCTGTCCAAGTCTGAGTTTACTGAGGAGGCTGTGTCAAGATGAGATACAGATCGAGCGAAAGAAAAGGGAGCAGAATTGAAGGATGTGCATGAATGCAGAGTTGAGTCGACAGCGTATGAGTACATTGGATTATTTGTAGAGGAAAGGAATAGTTGAAAAATAGGAGAAAAAGTGTAGGGGATAGGACAGAACCTGGAGGGACATTGCTGTTGATGGAGAAAAGGGGGGAGGCTGATCCATCAATAACTACAGAGACAGATTGGCCAAGGAAGCTAGATGTGAAGGAGCAAAGTGAGGGAGGGAAGCAACAAGAGGGAAGCTTAGAGATGAAACTCCAATGCCACACCCTGTCAAAAACCTTACATATGTCAAAGGCAACTACACTTGACTCTCCAGAATCTTTCAGGGATGATCTTCCCTTACAGAAGCCATACTGGTGATCAGAAAGAAGACTGATTTTCGAGGTGCTTAAGAATATGGGAGTTGAGGAGGGATTCAAAGACTTTGGAAATGGTAGATGTCAAAGCAATAGGACAATAGCTAGAGGGGTCAGAACAGTCACCCTTATTAGGGATGGAAAATATCAATGCATGCTTCCAAGGAGAAGGAAAAGTATTGGTTTTTAAACATAAATGGAACAAACGAGCAACCACAGGTGCAAGTTCAGAAGCACACTCTTTCAGTACATGAGGATGGATGCCATCAGGACCATAAGCCTTGCTTGTGTCTAGAGAAAGAAGAGCTTTACAGACAATCTGAAAAGAGATTATGGGAAGGGGCATGGGATTAGTAAAAGGAGCATCGGGGGTGAAGAAATGTTAAGGGGCGAGATTGTATATTTACAATGGGATAGACGAGAGGTCAAAATCAAATCCAGATATTTGGATAGTGGTCACACCAGTCAGGAATATGGGTAGTGTGGGAGATAATTTGCTCTGAATCATCGAAAATGGAGATCGTAAGGGCTTCAATCCCTCCGCCATCTGTATGGGAGAAATTCAAACATTCCCTAAGGTGAACGTTGAAATCCCTGAGGTAGAGGATCTTGGTTTGTGGGTGAGATGATGTCACAGTTTCATGGAAGGAATTTAGATACTCAAAGAAGGACATAAAATTTGAGATTAGGAGAGCAATAGGCAAAACAGAGGAAAAGTGTGGAGTAGGGAGACAGACCTTGAGCCACATAACATCAAAGTTTGGAGCCTCAAGGTCCTTGAGACATGCAACAGGTATGCTAAAGTTGGAATAAGTACAAACACTACTTATGAGCCAGAATCATGAGCAGACATTATAGTTAGATATGAAAAAGGGACTAGTGAGAACATCACTAGACAACTGTGTCTTAGACAGAAGTAAGATAATAGAAAAGGTACTAGACTGATGGTGTTCAACTAAGGATATGTTACTAGAGAGTCTATGAATGTTGGCATAGTGAATAGAAAAAGAGGAAGGTGTAACAGAGAGGGAAAGGTCATGGGAGAGGCCGGTACTACTACTGCCACAGCCCTCCCTCTCATTGACAGTAGAGTCAGGCAGAAACCCAGAGATTCTTAGCACCCCATGATGCTGGGGATTAGGGACCAGAGATATGACAGACTTTGTCATGGTGATCCTTATAAGTGTTTGAGTGGACAGGAATAGCAAAAGTACTTAAGTGAAAAAAAAAAGGTAATAATTATAAGCAAGGTTTGAGTAGGTGTATGATGCTTGTAAGAAGATGGTAGGACTAGCCTAGTAGTCCTGTTTTGATAAGACAGAAAGTAAGACCAGCAATCCTGACATGAAGAGTGTAAGATGGTTCTGGGCACCACTTTAATGCTTCTCAGTTTGGACAGTAGTACCACCCTGGGCAGCTGTTGTCGAAAACCTACAACCTAAAGGGTTACTCCAAGGGTAGTTGGGAAAAAAATTGGAATGGAGAAAAATTGGAGGAAATGAAGTGTTTTAGATATCTGGGAGTGGACTTGGCAGCAAATGGAACCATGGAAGTGAAAGTGAGTCATATGGTGAAGAAGGGGACAAAAGTTCTGGGAGCAATGAAGAATGTGTGGAAAAAGAGAACATTATCTCGGAGGGCAAAAATGGGTACGTTTGAAAGATCACCAGTTCCGACAATATTATATGGCTGTGAGGCATGGGCTATAGATGGGGTTGTGCAGAGGAAGGTGGATGTTTTGGAAATAAAACGTTTGAGTACAATATGTGGTGGGAGGTGGTTTGGTCGAGTAAATAATAAAAGGGTAAGTGAGATGAGTGGGAATAAAAAGAGTGAGACTAAGAGGTCAGAAGAGGGTGTGTTGAAATGGTCTGGACATATGGTGAGAATGAGTGAGGAAAAGTTGACAAAGAAGATATATGCATCACAAGTGGAGGGAACAAGGAGACTCAGGAGACCAAATTGGAGATGGAATGATGGAGTGAAAATGATTTTGAGTGATTGGGGCCTGAACATGCAAGAGGGTGAAAGGTGTGAACAGGATAGAGTAAACTGGAACGAAGTGGAATACTGGGGCTGATGTGCCATCAATGGACTAAAACAGGGAATGCGAAACATCTGAGGTAATCCATGGAAAGGTCTATTGGGGCTAAATGTGGACAGAGAGCTTAGGTTTCAGTGCATTACACATGACAGCCAGAGAATGGGTGTGAATGGATGTGACTTTCCTTTATTTGTTTTCTAATACTACCTCACTCATGCAAGGAGTGGCAATTAGGTGGGGGGAGAAGAGAATGTCTGTTATCTTTTTTCCATCCCTTCATGCATTTGTGCTGTTTCCTTTGGAGCTGGGTGGCGTTGGGAATGGAAGAAGACGAGCAAGTATGAGTACAGCAAACCCTCAATCTAACGGACCCTGATATGACAGATTTCAGATTTAACGGATCGGGCAAATAATAATACATTAATCAATAATAACTGAAAAAATTACATAAGATTAAAAAATCTCAAACGTCGCACCATGCACATTTCATATTGCACTTTTTTTAGTAGCATGGGGTATACTTGCTTTGTTTCAGTCTCAGTCAGCCTCAGCTATTGTGTGGTCAGGTTGTATACAGAGAATTGTGACTTTATTTATCAAATAATTTTACAATCCTTAATATTCAAAATGACATCAAGTGATAGAGGAGTTAAAAGAAAGTGTGTGAACTGTATATTGTACAGGTTGAACCTCTGTAATCCATCAACCTTGGGACCTGACTACTGCTAGACCTCAGAAGATGCCAGAAAACAGACATTGACTCCTATGTGAACTCCAATGTAAACATATGCCCAACCCCTAGTCTTGCCAGCTTGTTCCACATACATATTGCTGTGTTATCAAAGGTAGAACAGAGCTTAAAGCATGAAATAATACAACCAATAATGCTTCCAAATAAGGTTCTGCTTTGGGGTGTGCGAAACAATTATATAAAATCAAAAATATTTTACACATTGGATCGAAGCCAACAGAGTTAAGCGATGTCCACCCACCGGTTGTGCCCTCAACGGGTAAAATCTATCGGGCACACCTGTGTTGTTGTCCAAACTGTTGAGGTGGTTGGGCAATCAAATCATACAGTAGCCAGCAGGTGGTCATCAAGCCACAAGTGCAGTATCACCATGTGCAGTAAAGTTGAAAGGAAGAAAAATAGTGCTGTGTAGCATATTGATTGCTGTGTGCATAAAAAAAACAGTGCATAAAACTATATTATGCAAAGAGTGATAACTTTTTGTTGCTGGCAGTGCCGTTGTTCCAGACCTGGCGTCAAACCACCAGGCAGTCTGATCTCGCTCAACTATGGGCAAGGGCAATCTGCCGATTTGCCTGTCAAAGTTGTCACAAACTTTCTGATGATGGACTTAACACTCGTGCCTGCCAGGCACTGCCCGATAGTGTGGATGCTCCTTTACAGTGTGCTCTAGCTTCATGCTCTAAGTAATCTTCAATCCATTCAAGAAAAACTTTAGTTGTCATCCACCCTTTTTTAGTATCATGGTAGATGGATGAGTGGAAGAATTTTCATTCCTTTAAAGTTTTCTGAAGCTTTAAACTTTTCTGGCTTTCACTTTCGGCAAAAAAATTTAAAATCTGCTCCTTTTGTTTCTTTAAGTCATACACAGGTGATGATCCAATCTCATGGTACTCACACAAAGTCCTTACATAAGTTCTTTTATCTAATTTTCTCAGTAACACCTCCTTTTCAAGCATCAATAATAATTTATGCTTATACTTATCAGCACTATCACCATCTTCTGCACCTCTTGGTCTCTTGGATGACATCCTGAAGGGCTAAATTACAGCCAAATATAAGAAATTAATTAGCTCAGCTGCAGTGTAAACAGATTTTGGCACCTCATTGCTGCTACCTTGCTAGCTGTGCCACCCTGGTGGCAGATCCACAAACTAATTACAGCATATTCAAAACGTGCCAGAGCATGGGAGCTGCTGGGCCTCAGAGCGTCGGATTCGAGAGGGATAACCTAAATATTTTTTGATGGAAGTAATTAAGTATTACAAGTGTTTAATCTGTCGCTGAAAATTCTGAGGAGCTGGACTATTTCTAACGAGTATTTCAATAGTGATATTATGGACATGATAGTGATTGAAACAAATCAGTTTTATGGTTCTGTGATGGAAACACAGCCAACAACAAGCAGCAGATGGTCATGTTCACTTCTACCACATGAATGAAATTTAATATTTTGTTGAGTGACCATATACCTGATGTGATAATATTTACTGGAAAAGAAACCAAACTCAATCATGATGAGAAATTAGGTGTCTCACGTTCCATGTTTCATGGTCATATGAAAAGTAATTACTGAAAATAGGAGTTTATTGTAAATATGTTAATATATGTACATATAATATAAATATTGATACATCAATCATTTGCAATAGAAGAAATATCATTTTTGTGTGGAGAAACTGCATATATGCATGAATGTAAGGAAACTATAACAATGGTGTCATAAAATAAGTGTTCATATTGTGTCACATGGCAAAGGAGCTATGGAAACGGCCTTGACTAGCCTGAGAAAACATTCATCACTGAGCCTCCTCACACTCGAGTACAAAAAACAATAACAAAAGTTGTATTCTTTCCTCTATATTGGTGTACGGAAGCAATGATTTAACAGGAGGGCCCTGGCTGGTGACACAAATGCTCCTTATTTACATGATAACCATGGATTTTCCTTGGGGTGATTTCTTTCTACATAAACCTAACCACAATACACATTTAACTGTTTTTATTCCATCTGTGATTTTTACACATTCCACACAAATCATGTTAATGTTCTTTTATTTTCATATCATACACATTACCAATGTATTTACATATCATTTACACAATTCTTTTCGAATGAATCACTGAAAAATAATATCATGTTCATCAAAATAAAAAAATAAGATACAAGAAAAAAATCATTATAGAACTAATTACAATAGTTGCCATAACTTTCTGGCTTCTCACCCTGACAGCACAATTACCATCTCTTTGACAATATGTGGGTGAATGTAATGAGTGATATTTTTTTCCATGTGTATTTTTAGGTTGCTCATGACACCCATGGATATGAGGTAGAACCACGCATAAGTTAGAAATTTAAAACACTGCTGCCAAAAGCTTTGCTTTGAGACATTCCTGTGTTTGCTTCACAGAACGATTCACTGGAGTGGATCTATCATCCTTTGTGTTGTGATTTTCCAGTGTTCTATCACTGCATCTTTTCAAGTAAAACTTTTTGTGCAGTTTGAAGCATTTAGCTAGTTGTATTTCATACTATAGTACAAAAAATACTATAAATTCTAAGGTAATAGAAAGAGAAAAATACTCCTACACAAGCACTTGGGAAACAGTGTGTGGATTTTGGGAACACAGAACTCTAGTAAGCTTGTGACTTTTTCTTATTTATCCTTATTTTCAGTAGTATATAATTTCTGTTTACTATTTCAGCATGTAAGCAGGGCAACAGTATCTTATGTGTAGTGGGAACTTTGGCATTCAGTTTATAATAATCATGCAATGCCTTTCATTTACAAGTTTTGCTTGGACAGACAAACCTTTGAGGAAAAGTTGGCTGCAGCTACTGTTAAAATACCAGTTCTAACACAAAGGTTAGATGTCCTTCAGGACAACATTGAATCCAGCTTGCTGAGAGAACCAGGGAGTGAGACACCAATGTTGGACAGCACTACTGTGGGTGTTGAGACACCCCAAAGTAATCCTTGTTTTCTTACCAGGGAAAGCCAACCTTTCCAGGTAGTGCAATGAGGTATGAAACCACATACACGTTTAACTTTGATGCCAATAATTACAAAAGATTGGTTTCAGGCTTTGGGTGATATCAACGACAATGAACACAAAGTAGGGCTTGTTGATGACTCCATGATCTGAGGACACCTGAAGAAATTCTGCATCAGAAGCCCTCCACATCGTAAAAGTTTTTGTTTTCCAGGTGCCAAGGTAGATGATGTTGCCAATGCTGTAGATGAGGTTTGTGGTGGCACTAACAATGATACACTTATTATTTGTCTTGTAGGTACTAACAATGTACTGCAGGAGAGATCAGAGGAGCTGTTGGAGAAATATTGCCAGCTTATTCAACATTTTCGAAATACAAATAATAATATTATGATTTCAGGAGTTCTACACAGAACTGGCACCAGGAATGCCTTCTTCAGTAAGGCATTCTGTCTAAATAAGAGGTTAATGAACCTCTGTTTTCAGGAAGGAGTTTTTTTCATAAACTTGTGGCAGCATTTCTACATGCAAGCTCATAACTTTATGAAGGACAGACTACACCTGGATAAAGTGGGAGCTGTGTGGTTTGCTAGGCTCCTTAAAGAGTCTGCCCCTTTCCACAACTAGGCACAATACACCTTTCCATGGTTACCCGACTGCTTCATATGCCCCAGTTCAGTCAAATGACAGCACATCATCCCCTCCCCCAACCCTTCTTTTTTTTCTATACATCACCCATTCACTGTGTCCCATGCATGCCTTTCACCTTTCTGCATGTTCAAACCTCAATAGCTCAAAATCTTTTTCACTCTATTCTTCCATCTCCACTTCTGACACATATACACTCTTTGTCAACCTCTCCTCACTCATTCTCTCCATATGTCGAAACTATTTCAGCACACCCTCTTCAACTCTCAAAATCACATTCTTCCTATTACCACACCCCTCTCTTACCCTTTTATTACTCACTCAAGTCAAACCAACTCACACCACATATGTCCTCAAACATTTAATTTCCAACACATCCACCCTTTTGTGTACACCATCACCTATAGCCCATGCCTCATACCAATACATCACTGAGACTGCTTTACTATCAAACATACCTATTTTTTGCCTTCCTAAATAACATACCTCTCTTTCCACACATTTTTCATTGCCCCCAAAACCTTTGCCCCTTCACCCACACTAAGACCCACGTCTGCTTCCATGGTCCCAATGGCTATCATGTTCACTCCAAGGTATCTGAAATACTTCACTTCCTCCATATTTTCTTCATTCAACCTTACATCTCAATTTACTTGTCCCTAAGCCTTGCTAATCCTAAAAGCCTTGCTTTTCTTCACATATACTCTCAACTTCCTCCTTTTGCACACAGTCGAAATCAGTCACCAACTTCTCCAGTGTCTCATTAAAAAATGCTGTCAGTGCTGTGCCATCAACAAACAACTGATTCATTTCTCAGGCTCCTTCAACTCCTACAAACTGCATACTTGCCCCTCTTTCCAAGACTTTGCATTTACCTTCCTAACCACCCCATCCATAAAAAAATTAAACAGCCACAGTGACATCAAACAACCCTGCCACTGACCAACCTTCACCTGGAGCCACTCACTCTCCTCTCTTCCTACTCATACATACATTCCTACTGATTTTCTCATATTTGATTGGCATCTCCCACATTAGCGAGGAAGCATCAGTAACATAGGAAAAAAGGTTGCACTCACTCACTTCATCACTACCAGTTATCACTTCCCCTTTCGCTCCCTTTGCCAATGCTCCTATTTGTTCCTTGTTTTCGCACATTATTAACCTCTTTCCAAAACACCTTATTTTGCCTAAAGTTTACTGATTTCACTCCTCCTAACTCTGATTTGCCCTCTTCTTCAACCCTTGCACCTTCCTCTTCACCTGCTGCTTTCTCTTATACATCTCCCAATAATTTGCACTCCTTCCCTGTAACACCCATATACCTCTCTTTTACTTGTAACTTTACTTCTTTATACGAGCACTCACCACCCTTTCTAATCTGCCCACCTCCCTCCTTTTCCATACCACAGGCATCTCTCATACATGCCAGAATCGTTTCCCTAAATACTTCCCATTCCTTACTCACTCCCCTAGCTTCATTTATTCTCACGTTTTGCCAAGCTACACTCAGTCTCTCCTGATATTTCTTCTCACAGGTCTCTTTTGCAAGCTAACTTAGTCTCACCACTCTCATCTCACCCATAAAGTTTCCTCTTTTTCAGAAACCTCTACAACTTTTCAACCTTGCCTCCACAAGGTAATGATTAGATATCCCATCAGTTGCCCTTCTCAGCACATTCACATCCATAAGTCTCTCATTTTCATAGCAATCAATTAATATATAATCCAATAATGTCTGTGGGCCATCTTTCCTACTCTCTTATGCATGCTTGTGCATGTTCCTCTTTCTGAACCAGGTATACCCAATTATCAGTCCTTTTTCAGCACACAACTCCACAAGCTGTTCACAATTTCCATTCACACTACTGAATACCCCATGCCTCCTAATTATAATTACTCAGTTTCAAATTCAAATCATCCATCACTATTACCCAGTCTTTTGCATCAACACTGCTGACACACTCACTCAGCTGCTCCCAAAACATGTGCCTCTCTTAATCTTTCTTCTCATGGCCAGGTGCATAAACACTAATTATCACCCATCTCTCACCAAACACTCATTTTTACCCACATCCGTCAAGAGCTCACTTCCTTACAGCTTTTACACACTCCCACAACTCCTATTTCAGGAGTAGTGCTACCCCTTTCTTAGCTCTCGTCCTCTCACCAACCCCTTCCCTTACTTCTAAGACATTTCCAAACCATTCTTACCCTTTACCCTTGACTTTTATTTCACTTAGAACCAGAACATCCAGATTTCTTTCTTCAAACATACTAAATATCTCTACTTTCTTCTCAGTTAAATCCACACATATTTTGACAACCCAGCCAAAGCCTTTGTGGAGGATGAGCGCTTCCTGTCTGGTTCCTTCTTCCATTCCGCCTTTTAGAAATAGAAATACACAAAGAGGAGGGCTTCCAGCACCCAGCTCCTGTCCACCCTAGTTGCCTTTTAGGACATGCTGGGAATATAGAAGTAGAATTCTTTCTTCCCTACCCAATGGATATAAATATATACATATACATACATACACGTATTCCCAGCGTGCTGTAAAAGGTGACTAAAGGGGGCAAGAGCAGGGGGATGGAAACCCTCCCCTTCTTGTATTTAAATCTCTAAAAGAGGAAGCAGATGAAAGGAGTAAACTGGGAAGTGCTCATTCTCCTTGAAGGCTCAGACTGGTGTGTGTGAATGTGTGTGGATGCAACCAAGATGAGAAGAAAGGATAGATAGGACGTATTTTGAGGAAAGATATCCGGATGTTCTGGCTGAGTGAAATGAAGCTCAAGAGTAAAGGGGAAGAATGGTTAGGGAAGTACACAGAGGTGAGTAGGAAAGATGGTAAGAGGACATTATTGGATTACATACCAAATGATAGGCATGTAAAAGGGAGACTCTTGGATGTGAATGTGTTGAGAGGAGCACCTGGTGGAATGTCAGACCATTACCTGGTGGAACTAAGGGTGAAGATTTGGAGGGGTTTCCAGAAAAGAGGAACTTATGTGAGTGAGAAAAGGGTTGTTCTGAGTAAGTGAGCTTAGAAGAGACTTATGTGAAGAAATACCTGGAGACTGGATGTAAAATGGCAAAAGATGAGAGTAAACAAAGCAAGGGGAATGGGTGAGGAATGCTAAATATTTAGAAAAGCAGTGCTGGTATGCAGGTGGAAAGTGACCAGGAGAGAAAAGGATGTGAGAGGTGGAATGATGAAGTAAAGTTGCTTGTGAAAGAGAAAAGAGAGGGATGTGGGTGGTACTTACAGGGACGGAGTGCAAATGATTGGGAGATATATAAGAAAAAGCATCAGGAGGACAAGATGAAGGTGCAGGGGTTGAAAAAGAGGGCATATGAGAGTCTGGGTTAGCATTAATCAATAAATTTCAGGGAGAATAAGATCCTTTGGAAAGAGATTAACAGGGTGAGAAAAACATAAAAGCAAATGAAAACATCCTTCCACTTTCTTACTGTTCCATTTGTGTTAGAGTCCTAAAGTACTCATGCTCCTCCTCCTTCATTGTAAATTTCATGGACCCTCTCACCATATATATTATTGGGTTTTGTGTAGTTCCCACAATTATGTCTCATCTTTATTTCCTGTCTCATCTATGCTATTTTCATGTCATCTTTTTCCACATATTCAAACTTGAGCATTGCATGATCACTTCTTCCAAATGATATATCATATAAAATATTCTCAACATCCATGCTAATACAAAAGAAGATAAGATCAGTAATGATGGTATATCAGTCCCTCTTACCCTAGTATGCTCCTTAATATGATGGCATAAGAAATTTTCCAGAATGCACATCAAAAACTTGGATCTCCATGACCCCCTGTTGCCATGAGAATCATAATTCTCCCTGTTCATCTCTTTATATTTGAAGTCTCCCATTATCAATACAATACCATCTCCAAGAAGCGAGTGTTTTAAAGTTCCTAATTGTCCTTTACTGTTCTTTCTTTCTTTCATACCTGATCGCCTTTTCCTGCATTAGCAAGTTAGCACCAGGAACGGATGAAGAAAGGCCACATCTACTCACATCCACTCTTGAGCTGTCATGTGTAATGCACCAAAACCACAGTTCCCTATTCAGGGCCCACAGACCTTTCCATGGTTTATCCCAGACATTTTCTCAAGCCCTGTTTCAGTCCACTGACAGCACATCAACCCCAGTATACCACATTGTTTCAATTCACTCTATCCTATGCATGCCTTCCATCCTCCTGCATGTTCAGTCCTCAATTACTTAAAATCTATTTCACTCAAATCTTCCATATTCAATCTGGTCTCCCAGTTCTCCTTGTTCCCTCCATTTCTAAAACATATATTCTCCCTGTCAACCTTTCCTCACTCATTTTCTCCTTATGTCTAAACTATTTCAGCACACCCTCTTCAGCTCTCTCAACCACACTCTTTATTACCACACATCTCTCTTACCTTTTCATTACTCACCGCTCAATCAAACTACCTCACACCACATATTATCCTCAAACATTTCATTTTCAAAACATCTACCCTCCTCTATACAACCCTACCTACAGCATATGCGTCACATCTATTTAATACTGTTGCGACTGCCATTCCTTTAAAAATAACCATTTTTGCCCTCTCAGATAAAGTTCTCCCTTTCCGTACATTCTTCACCACTCCCAGAACCTTTGCCCTCTCCCATATCCTATGATTCACTTCTGCTTCAATGGCCCCATTCACTGCCTGTCCACTCCCAGATATCCAAAAACACCTCACTTCCTTCAATTTTTCTCCATTCAAACTTACACCATAACTAACTTCTCCCTGAATCCTGCTGAACCTAATAACCTTGCTTTTATTCACATTCAATATCAATTTTCTCCTTTCTTACACTTTTCCAAACTCAGGTCACCAAGTTCTGCAGTTTCTCACTTGAACATGCCACCAGTGAACTTATCAGCAGCAAACAACTGACTCACTTCCCAGGCCCTTTCATCCATTACAGATTGCTTACTCATCCCTTTCTCCAAGACACTCACATATACCTCACTCACCACCCTATTGATAAACATATTAAACAATAATGGTGACATCATATACAAATTAAACAACCATGGTGACATCACACACCCCTGCCACAGACACACTTGAAACCATTCACTCTCCTCCCTTCCTACTCATACCCAAGCATTACACCCTTGATAAAAACTTCCTGCTTCTAGCTTCTTATTGTTATTGTTGTATATTTGTTCCACTTCACTGCATTTCTTTGGAGGATTATATCATAACAACACCACTATGCTCTTCTTCCCTACAGCTATCATTCCCATTATGTACTGTCAGAATGGGCTGTCTTCAACTATTTTTTGAAACTTTAGGCTCTCTTTTATTAAGAGGGTTACTTCTCCCCCTCCTTTACCTTCTCTTCCCTTTCTTACTTTCATGTATCCTTCTAGGCAGAACAGGTGAGAGCTTATCTCTTCAGTAAGCTTAGTTTCCATGACTTCAATGATATAAGATGCACTTTCCCTCATACAGTCCTAGAACTCCAATGCTTTATCACTATCTATTATTCCATCAACATTTGAATGCATAATCTTCAGTCTGGCATTACCATTGTCTAACACTCCTACCCTCTCTGCAGTTCTAGTGGGGTTACTCAATCCTCATGCCATGTGTGGTGTCTCCTGTTTTTTTCTTTTTTGTCTGACTGTATGTACTCTTTGCTCTTTTCATTTCTCTGAGTATGTTTGAAGGCATAGTATTCCCAACAATGTTGTATGGATGCAAAGGGTGGATGTGTTGGAAATGAAATGTCTGAAAACAATTCTGAAAACAATAAGTGGTGTGTGGTGGTTTGATAGAGTAAGTAATAAAATGAGTACGAGAGATGTGTGGAAATAAGAAGAGTATGGTTGAGAGAGCTGAAGAGAGTGTGCTTAAATGGTTTGGACATATGGAGAGAATGAGTACATCAAAAGTGGAGGGGACAAGGAAAAGGGGGATACCAAATTGGAGATGGAAGGATTGAGAGAAAAGATTTTTGAGTGACTGAGGCCTGAATGCACAGGAGGGTGAAAGGCATGCATGGGATAGAGTAAATTGGAGTAATGTGGTAAACTGGAGGCAATGTGCTGTCAGTGGACTGTGCCAGGACACATGAAGCACCCAGGGGAAACCATAGAAAGGATGTACATGGTTATTTATTTATTTATTTATTTTTTTTTTGCAAAGACTGTGCAGTGAAGAAACATACATGAGAGAGTATAGGGAAGGGTAAATGTGGATAATGACTATAGTTTCATCAAGTTCTCCCTTGGAAGATTTGTTGTAAAAAAAAAAAAGTATTAACTGTATATAATACAAAGAGAGACAAAGAGAAAATACTACTAATAAATATAACGCCTTATGAGATACCTGCTGGAATATTCAAGTGGTTAGACACTCTTGAAACGAGGAATTGCTTACAATCTGTCTTCACCATTCAAATATGAGATGCTATTACAATGGTGAAATTTACAGCAATTATGTAAATTACACAACTAACCTGCTTTCTGAAGATGGATCCTTAGTGGGGTCTTCATACAGCATTATTACAATCTGACTAAGGTAATTCAGCTCTGAAACTGCACCAATGTAATCCATTGCTCTGTTCCACTGTTCATCTTTTGGATTCTGTAAAAATGACAGTATCATGAAATACCTCTGAAAGAAAATAAAGGAAGGCAAAAACGGTGGATTTTGAAGACTAAAATACTTTTTATTGTTTGAGGCAGTGCTTTGCAATTTCTAGGAAATTGCTTAGGAATATCATGTCAAGATTTCTCTCTGATCTCAGCAAACTGGTGATGAGACCTTGCTTCACCACTCTTCTCAGCCAATTCAAATTGCTGAGACCTCTACTTAACCACAGCTTTGCTCTCTCAATCAATTGATGACTACCCCATAGCTTACCTCACCATTTCTTTTGCTCTCCAAAGCCAAAGCACTAACATTTCATGGATTGCAACACCATCCCAAGGCAGCCACCAAATAGCATATACAAAAGGATTTTTGAAAAATAAGAGGCACTGGAGTTCACCAGTTATGGAGACTTTTGCTATGGCCATACCCTTGAGAGGAGTACCCGGACAATAAAGGCATCATATACATAACTACATAAATGGAAGAGAAGGTCAGCTTAGAAAAGAAGAACAGGAAAACCTACTTGCAGGGCTCCATCTTGGAGAGAAAAGGTTTTTCATTATTCAAAACCCATATTTCTCTCCTCGTGATGTGCCTTGCAAGCACTGATAATATACCCACATGAAGGAGGAAATTTAGAAAAATGCTTTCACATCATGCACTGATAATATACCCATATGAAGGAGGAAATTTAGAAAAATGCTTTCACATCATATTACTAATAAAAAGGTATACAGTTCTTAAATTTGCAATCAAAGGTGTACCAAAATAACTCTGTGGGAGGAAACACTATAGAGCCACAGGTTTTTTTGAGTAAGGTTATGGTTGATACTTCCTCCTAAACATTTTGTGCTTTTGTGTAAATCCAAGGTTAAACCAGCATGACTAGTTTCTGCTCTAAGAGGAGAAAAATCATTCCCTTAAGAACCCTAGTGAGATCCAAAAGATCTCAAAAAAATCTGAGTGGGCAAAAGAAAGTCATTCAGTTTTCTTGAACAAATTTGCCAAAAGTGAATGAAAAATAGAACCATTTTGATCTTAAATGGTAATACTATTGACCAAATAAAACTAGGGTCTGTGGTTTAAAATTTGACTAAGAAGTGATGTCATGGCAAAAAAACCTTGTGTCTGGACAACCATGTAATTCAATTGCTCTTTCTAAAACTCAATTCAAAAAGAAAAGAGTTTAAACCTGAAGATGATGAAAATTTGAAATTTCAAGAACTGTAATAAAGGAAGCTTAAAGGCAACTCTACACATAAGGCTTCTGTAACTTCCATGGTCTCAGAGTCTTTGATGAATTCCTGAAAGGATAACAACCGAAATTAGTGTCTTGAGTAGAAGGACAAATATTATGTAATGATCATCAATCAAGCATTCTCCAAACCACTTGCTTTCAGACATTCTCTAAACCACTAGCTTTCAGACATTCTCCAAACCACTTGTTTTCAGAAGTATCTGTAAATTCCAGAACACAGGACTTTGAAGCTGAGGGTCCTATGAAAGACTAAAGGTGATCCTGAAAAACCAGAAGAATCATCCAAAGTGAATGGCAAGTCTGCAAGAGACCAGAGTTTGGTGCCATATTGGGGATATCAATGTAACTAAACCCTGAAAATGGAAAGTATTAGGAGAATTGGGAAAAAGAAAAACTGGTTCCACTGATTCCAAGGAAAATACAATATATGAAGTCCTTGGAGAAGGACCCAAGAGGACATCTGTTCAAACACTGAAAATTCTCCTGAAAAGAAAAGCCTGGCATAAAGAGTTCTGGCATGAAACCAAGCAAAATTTTTATTTTTAGAACCTCTTCTCTATAGGCACTGGCAGTCCTGGTACAACCCAACAAAAACAAATGTTGCACCCACACCTCAGGACCCTCTGGAAGAAGAACCAAAAAACATTATCTAATGTTGATATGATAGAATCTGCAACTTTACCAAACAACCGAAGCATACCAAACAACCTGAAGCAAAAGGACTTTTAGAAAAATGAAAGCCCCCTTCTAAACTTGATCCGTCCATCTAAACATTCAGAGAATCATTAAACTTCAAGGCATGGTCTCTAAAAGGTCCTTATGTTTATCGACCAACTAGGGAATCAAGAAGCCCTTCAGGAATTTGATTTAGTATGTGTGCTACCGGAATGGTGTAGATATCCACAAGTTTTTTCACATCGGTGAACATGGTTGTCAACTTGAACTTACTGAAAATCAGCTCCAGAAATAAAGATATCATGGTGAAGGACTGTAAAGCAATCACATTATCTGTTCTAAAAGATGTCAAAACACCAAGGTGAGGGAGCATTAGGCAATCACAGCATCTGCATAATTCTAAGCTTGTCCTTAAAATACAAAAAGAACCAATATGACTGTACCTCTCTAATTCTAATAATGAAAGATTTGATTGGAAGCTAAGAGGGAATTGACCCTGTTGATTATAAAACTTGTATCAAAAGTCTACATAAACTGACACCCTCATCTGGTGCATTTCCATTAAAGGGTGATATCACCAGAAAATTGTCAAAGGAAGTAAAACTTACTGGTTTGAGGAATGAAGGCTTTTGGAAGTAAAGTTCACCATATTCTGGAACAG
Organism: Panulirus argus; assembly: GCA_038088735.1. Taxonomy (NCBI): domain Eukaryota; kingdom Metazoa; phylum Arthropoda; class Malacostraca; order Decapoda; family Palinuridae; genus Panulirus; species Panulirus argus. The sequence goes on from JAYMFT010113305.1 coordinate 21,369, forward strand.
AAAAACAGTTGACTATGCCTAGATCAAAAGTATCAACCTGAGCTAGCAAGTTTGTATACTATCTTTGAAACCCAAAACTTTCTCATCTGGAAAGCTTTGTGAAGTGTCAATAGGCTTCTCTAATTCATGGCTTACTGACTGATAATATACCTGAAGGGCTGGCCAACACACTTTGAATGAGAATGTGAGCATGCAGAAAAGACATTTCCAAAAGATTCTTTCCCTTACTGAATCTCTCTTCTGGATTGAGTTACTGTAAGGTCTCTGCAGTCCTGTTCAACATCTTTACCAAGCATTCCTGCAAAGGCAATGTTATGGTTGATCACAGATTCCTCTTGACATGGGGGTTACAAATTTCTAGTTTCACCCCAGAGCTCTTCTGAATGGTAGAAATATCCAGATGTTGAATTTCCAAAACTCTCAAAAGGATAAGAGAAAACCCTGATTGACCAAGAGTTAGTCTGGGGTAAAATTACCTGAATACTTAGGAAGATCACTTTAAAAAGACTCCCTTGAAGGGTCAACTCATGCAGAGTGGGGCATAGGTACACTAAGGGAAACTCTTATTAGAGATGAATAACAGAGGCAAAGATCTCTAAAAATTCAAACAGAACCCTTAATTTGTTATCTTTTCTGAGCTTATTTTGGACTGTGTACTCTTTGGTCTCTATGTGAGGTATCACAAACCCACTCTAAATGGTCAAGTGGGGGATGTGATACAAATCATATTCTGTAAATAGCTAACATACCTTTACTCCTCATAATGTATCTAGCTTGAGAACCTTCTGAATAACCTCATAGGGAAAAATGGAGGCAAAGGAGTGCAAGAAGTGCAATAACTCCACCCATTCAGCCCTGTTAAGGATGACCCAGCTTAAAGTGTGCACTGAAGCTAAGATCTGGAAGATTGCATAAAATGCAAGCCTTAATCTCCTCCCAGTTAGCTCTGGGCAAATCAAATGCTTTGGCTGGGAAAAAAAAGATTTATGTAGAACAAAGAAGTGAACAGTAAGGATGAAACTTCCAAAGAAGTAAGGGGACTATTAAATCCTGTAATTAACCTTTAAAATAATATTATGCTTTATAGTATTTAATTAGTTTATAAATCTCTTTATTCTTTACTGAACTAACCAGTGTGTTATATGTATTTATACTGAATAAAAAAAAAAAAAACTACTGGTTGTCCCTCATGTATGGAGACACTATGAGAAACGTCCAAGACAAATTAATGACAATCACTCACAAAGAAGCTTTAAGAGTAATAATCAAGAATCACATCTTATTGCAAGGATATGTTTTATATCCTCAGGACCCATTTACATATTTTAATTAGCCACATATATCTTCTCTGGGAACAGGGCAGTCTGGAAGATCAAAGAAAGGCCTTTGTTTCTCCTCAAAGCAAATTTGAAGCCTGGGTTTCTCTGATATGGCCTCAACACTTAAATTATGTCCTCAAGGGCTTTGAACATCTCAGACTTAGCCAGAAAATCAAATCTCCATAGGAAAATAGGGAGCTGTATTGAAAGTCTAAAAATTATCTTTGTCTCTCCCCAAAACAGATCTGACAAGGTTGGGTTCTTGAGTATAGCCACAGATGTCTGAATTCTGTGAGGACTTGCTAGGCATAAAACATGTCCTTCCTCCTAGGAATTGGTTGTTGATGAGTAAAATCCAAGAGCAACCAATACTTAACAAAACTCCCTGTGAACAGTGACCATGACAAGAAACAAGGATTGACCATTAAAAGTAAGGAAAACTGAGGTCCGACTTTTAAATGTGACTCCTGAGAATATTTCATCAGAAAAAGCCTCTGCATCAGAGTCCTGCAATTTTAGGGATGGAAAAAGAACCTAAGGTTTACCTTGACCTGGAATGGGTTCTTGATCCCTAAGAAGGGGTTCTGATAATTCATCTGGAGGAAAAAATTTAATATAATGCATATGATCTACCACAATTAACGTGAAAAAGGACACTGGGCTCACCTCGGCATTGGAGAATGACTGAAAATGGCTCTTTTATCTATAGATAAAGAAATGCTCATCTGAGGAGTCTCATATGAAGCCTGTAAGAAGAATGAAACAGGCTCCATCTGAACTGATAAAGGTAAGAAACAACTGCCTGGAAGCCTCCAGGACAGAAGATGCAGCTGAAATATAAATGCAGAGCCCTGCATTGAATGATATCACTCCAAGCCAAAATGTAACCTTATATACATATTGCACAAGACTGAAGAGGTGGCTCTTACAAAATCTGCCTCTGTCTTAAATAGGTCAACTGAGGCAAAAATCTGTTCAGAAGGCATGCTTGCAGCAGTATATGCTGAGATTCATTACTGACATATCAAGTCCATTCAGAGTAAAAAAAAAAAAAAAGTGTTCATAGAATGTGCAGCTGTCACAGTAAACACATATCATATGGGTTTGCACAACTTCAATACTAGCCTCAAATGCAGTAATACTACACACTGTGGTCTTAGCTATCAATGAGGCTACATACCTCATCCAAAAGAACTGCCACATCATCTGGTATATAGAACACTCTGGGAATAAAGATGGTAAAGCTACAGGTAATACAGTTACACAAAGGGAAATTCAAGGTTCTCCCTAAACTGAATTGCAAAACTCCCATATGTAACCTAAAATCTATTGTCATGGACAGTTAACCTGCTGTATATCTGAATATGGAAGGCAAAAAAACACACTGGGATAACAAAAGGTCAGCAGATGCAGAGTCCTAGCTGTGGGCCCAAAACACAGAAAAAAACTTTAGAGGCAGAGGAATGTAATTACTCACATCTGAATTCCCTAACTCCCTGGGTAGAGCTCCTCCCCATGTATACACAAGACACAATTAATACTTGCAAGAGGACCAGAACCAGGATAATAAAAGATAAACCATATCCTCCTAAGTACTCTATCATATCATTGTTAAGCTAATTCAAGATATAATACCAAAGAAAAGAAGAATTACTGCAGTACCCCCAAAAATAACACAAGGACATGGAGTGATCTTGTCACAAGACTATTTGAAGACAAGACCCTATCATTACAACATACAGACGTGCTGATGACTATCAAAAACTGTCATTATGGTAGCAGACTAGATAGGACCCAGCTGATACTTGTATGTTGGCCATACAAGAACAAAAGTTAATTTGTATATAATCAGTATACCAGTACATATTTGGCTCTTCATATATACACTTTTTTTTTGTATACTTACCAAAATGTTACCTCAAATTTCTCTGTGATGACTAAGGGTTGAGGGATATCTTGCTTTTGCAAGATCCTCATGGTACACTAGAGACTCCATGTATGTATACTGTGGGAAGACCTGTCAGGGAAGTGACTCTAGGAGAAAAGCCATGTATTGGAAGGACAGACAACTCCTGTGGTAGAACTAGAAATAAAAGTTGATACTGTTGGACAGCACTAGATGGGCCTAAACAAATTAATGTTAGGTTCCTGTCTATGTCCCAAAAGGACTATAAGCAAATGGTGTAATTCTGAAAAGGACTCAAGGGGAAGCCATGGTTCTACCACTGATAAACTGACAACCATGCAGGAAATGAATTATGTATCAGTGTAATACCCACAGAGAAGACCAGTATAGAATGTCTCCACAACTGGACTTACCACAGAAAAATACTGTAGCATATAACCTCCTTAAACCATGCTCTGTCGATATCCACATTTGGAGCATAGACATTCCCAATCAGTATCGAGAAAACAAGGTATGTATAGCACAATCAAAGATGTCCGGGAATAAAGCCCTTCTGATTAAACCCCACTGTCTGGAAAATAGTTGTTGCCCTACCAAGAATTACCTGGTTTCAAAAATTTATTGGGGCTGCCCTGTACCCCATTATATGAAGTAGGGGATTGCCAGGAACATGGGCTAACAGAACAACCCAAACTTACGTGAACTACATCTACAAGTATCTCATTAGACTTTTAGTTTTGTAAGAAAACAAAATCTTCATTAAAAAGAATCTCCACTGCCTCCCAAGTTTAATTTTTGGTTGCTATATTCTCATTAACTTCACCCTAGGTAAATGGGACAGAACCTAGAAGTGTGAGGCCTTGAATATATCTATTTATATCTCTGACACCTGTTCCCTCCAGGAACCCCCATCAAGGAGATGGCCATAGTAAAAGCATCTCCACTTATCCCTGTCCTTATACGCTTCCATTGCAAACACCATTCCACATTTTCTTCCTCCTTTTCTCTCTCTCCAATACTCTTCCACTCTATTTCTCCATGTCATAGGTGGTCTTCCTCTCACATCAACCCCTTTAATTATACTGTCATACACTCTCCTTGTAAACTCCTCATCTTGCATTCCTTCCAGCTGCCCAAACCACCTCAAAGTATTACATTTCACCCACTCTACCACTCCACAATTCATTCCCTGCCATAACAAATTTCTCATACACCCCCCTCATTTCTTCCTTCATTTAATCTATTCATACCATATGCTCCTCTCATATAGCTTATTTCCACAGCCTGGACTTCTGACCTCTGTGACTTATTCCATGACCATGTTTCAGCTGCACAGGTCAGCATCGGGAAGACTAATCTGTCCGTTAATCCTTTCTTCACTTCCACACTTAAGCTTCTAGCCTTCATTATTCTATCAACGGACCCAGTGACTCTTCTACCCTGTACTTCTCTCTCCCTTATCTCTCCTTTCATACTATAAAACTCACCCAAGATAGTTCCCAAATACTTGAATTCCCTAACTCTTCCAGTCTTTCTCCCCTATATCTGTTACACAGTTTAGTACGATTTCTTCTCTCACTCCATACGGCTTTGCAAAATCTATATTTTTACTCTGTTTCCTTTCAAACACGCAAAATCTATATTTTTACTCTGTTTCCTTTCAAACACCATTACTTTATTTTCACTTGCATTTACCTTCAATCAACAATGCTTACACACATTATATAATGCACTTACAACAGTCTGCACCTCCTCATCACTCTCAGCAAACAATGCAGTACTATCTGCAAACAGGCTTGTCACTAGCCACCATACCACAACACTATACTTCATCTGTAAAGCCTCTTTCTTTAGTTTTGCAATCATCTTTTTTATCACTCCATCCATATGTGCATGTCCACAACATCACACTGCCCTGAGCTGCACCCACATGTTTACTAAAACTTCTATTTAACTCTCCATCCACTCTTATACACGCATTTACTACTCTATAAAAGGTTTTCACAACATCCAACAACTGTCCCCCTACCTTATACATCCATAACACATCACATAAAGCATTCCACTCAACACTGCCATACACTTTAGCTGGATACTTTTTTACAGTCATTCTCACCACAAAAATCTGGTCCATACATCCCCTTCCTTTCCTAAAATCTCCTTAATCCTCATTTATTCTGCATTCAGTAAGTTCCATCACTCTATCACTCAATACTCTTGCATAAACTTTTCCTGGTATACTTAACAAACTTATTCCCTTATAATTGCTAGCACCCTTTCCTTTGAATAAAGGAACAATAATAGCTTTCACCCAATCTTCAGACATAACCTTCTGCTTTCAGGCTAAATTACGTACTAATGCATCCACTCCATCACACTTTCTCCCCCATATTTCAACATTTTAGTCCTAATCCCATTTACTCCATGTGCCTTTCCTGCCTTCAACCTCATCATTCCCCTTTTTACCTCCCTTTCTGCAACAAGCCTTTGCACTTGTATCCTTTTCCTTCCATCCTCCATATCCAAGCATGTAACTACAGCTGCCTCACCTTTTCCTATAGTCATTACTCCTTCAAAGTACTTTTCCCATCTACCTTTCACTTCCTCCCTTTGATTCAGCAACTAAGCTTTCTTACTTATCACATTCACATTTCCACTCTTACATCCACCTCTTTCCTTTTTAACTCCTTCCAGTACAATCTCTATTTTCCCTAAACTTTTCACTCAACTTTCTTCCAAAATCTTCATTTACTCTTTCTTTGCTTTCCTCTATCAACTTCTTAACATTCTACCGACACATCTTACACTCTTCCCTCCGCCTTTGCTGAACTCCCACTGGTATATTCCTATCAAGCAATCTACACAAAAAAATGTACCTCTTAGACCTATAATCTCTTGTAAAGGGTCATACTCCTATAAGTTGGCTAAGTGGCTTAATGGTTTACTGTCTCCTTTTTAGGAAAATTTTCTGAGTCACATATCAAGCATTCCCAGGACTTTATTGACAAAATAAATAGGTTAGCCTTCTC
>JAYMFT010113316.1:0-13454 GCA_038088735.1 Panulirus argus
TCCTCAAGTATGCAACTGCACCGCTCATCAAGCGAGCAACTGACACCATCTCGAACGAGCAACTGCGACGCACCCGAGCGACCAATTGACACCGCCCCCCCCCCCAATAGAGATGATATCTGTGGGTGATACGAGAAGAAACGATGCGCTTATCATACTAGACAGATATACTGAGCCAGTTTTTAGAGATTCGCAGTGTAGTCTAGAGAATTGGATCGAAGTTTACCGAAGGAATTACTTTGTGCAAAACTTTTTAGCTGATCAAAAAGCAAAGGGAAAGAATTTACCGTTTTCTAGTAACACAAGGTCTCTACCAGCTTTTTATACGCGCTCTTTCTCCTATTACGTTGTTTAACACAAATCAAATAGAAACTAATACTTGGAAATTTCCGATACTTAGAAAATTAACCACCAATGTCAAATTCCATCTCTGAGTATTTCGAGAGGAAAAGAAAAATGATCTATCATATTTCAGCATCTCATGAAAAATCAGACCGATTAGGTAATATATTCAGCAAAAGTTGGTAAATGTTTTGAATATAAAGTGTTAGTCAATTAAACCGGAAGGTCAACTTTGGAACGAATATATATGACGGCAAAAGACGACTTGGCCTGAAAGATTCCAAATTTTCTTCGTAGTTTAAAAAAAAAAAAAAAAAAGCCTTCACGATGTTTTGAGTGATGCGAAAAAACATTTCTCTGATATTGTGTAAAGAATGATTTGATTTACCGTACCCTATCATAAAAATTTCCAGATTTAAAGGATTTTTTTTTTTTTCAAGCTACACATTATGCATTGTAGGACTGATATTTGCTCATGTGTAGGAATACAACTGTAGCCTAAATCCGATTATCTGTGTCATTCTTAACCTATACAACGTTTAAGAAAAACCCTACCAACCATAACACAGCTGAGGAGGAGTCCCTACCAATCATAAAACAACGGTGTACAAATTCATACTAACCATAACACAGTGGAGGAGGAACCGCCTACCAACCATAACACACCACTGCAGGAGTCTCTACCAACCCTAACACACAGGATTAGGAACCCCTACTAAACCTAACACAACGAAGGGGTAATCCCTAGCAGTCATAACACAGCGGAGGAGGAATTCCTACCCACCCTAACACAGAGAAGGAGGAATCCCTACCAACTTTAACACAGCGAAGGGGGAAACCCTACCCACCCTAACAGCGAAGGAGGAAACCCTACCAACCTTAACACAGCGGAGGAGGAAACCCTACCAACCTTAACACGGCGGAGGAATATCTACCCACCCTAACACAACGAAGGAGGAAACCCTACCCACCCTAACACAACGAAGGAGGAAACCCTACTAACCTTAACACAGCGGAGGAGGAAACCCTACCAACCTTAACACAGCGAAGGAGGAAACCCTACCCACCCTAACACAGCGAAGGAGGAAACCTTACTAACCTTAACACAGCGGAGGAGGAATCCCTACCCACCCTAACACAGCGGAGGAGGAGGAATCCCTACCAACCTTAACACAGCGAAGGAGGAATCCCTACCCACCCTAACACAGGGAAGGAAGGAGGAATCTCTACCCACCCTAATACAGCGGAGGAGGAAACCCTACCAACCTTAACATAGCCAAGGAAGAATCCCTACCAACCCTAACACAGGGAAGGAGGAATCCCCACCAACTTAACACATTGGAGAAGGAAACCCTACGAACACAACAGGTATGGCTTAAGAAGACATGAATTAAAGAATATGGATTATTCAGATTTTGGACGACAAAGAAATATAGAGGTAAATCAGCAAGATGGCATTTGACAAATATTTGTATAATATCTTTCTCGTACGAGCTCTAAAATGCGATGCATTTTCTCGTAACATAAATAGTGACAACGAATCAAAATGATTCGGCTCTAACCCAAGATCGTTACTTGGGCAAACAAGTCTAATATATTTAAAAATTAACTTGTTTAAAGTACAATGCGACATCTACAGTTGCAGGAGCAGAACGACAGGATCTACAAAATAAAACGAATACACAACACTTCAGTAACTAGGTGACTGCGAAAAGGGTTGTGGGGCATAAGTGACGAGGCGATGGGCCTAGACGACATGTGACAGGGCGGAGGACCTGCGTGTAACCGGTAACACCAGTTATATAGAAAGACGCCACGCTTGCGCGACTCGTAACGGACAGCGTAACGTAACTAGTTCAAAGCAAACATTCAGAGGCGAAGTACCAGTTTACAGGCACCAGGAAAATAAACTTGGATTCGGAGGAAATGTTCATCACTGAATTCCTTATAGTTAGTAGGAGTGATTTAAACTGGGATAACGTCATTTGGATAATTACACATCTTGTCACGGTATTGTATAACGATAGTGAGGGGTGGGAGGTTCTAATGAGCTAGGGGTAAATGCAAAGTAAAAGTGAATGAAAAAGCTTCTAGAAATCAGCAAATTCTATGAAAACCTCACCTAACTTCCGCTAGCAACCTAAATTTACGTTATTACAGAAATCTACGTTATCAGGAAAAAATATCTGAATGTTATCATATTGTTATTTGCATTCAGTTGCTAGGAAGTTTGTTTTCTGTGTTTACTTCTTGCACCTGTATGCAAACAATAAGCTGATAACGACTGCCTGGTATACCTTAAGCCTAATCCTGAATAATAAGGTAAATCTCGGCCCGTACGTGAGGGTCGGCGGGGTTATAATAGGATCTAGCGATTCATGTTAGCGTTTGCCTTAACGTTACGTTACATTTCACCCATCAAACAGCTAACAAATTTTCATTTGGCTAAATAATGTAGCAAGTCGCACTTCCTTGCATCATTTTCACCAACCATGAAGAGTCTATCGATATGCTTTTCTGCCAAATCCATTTATTAATGTTTGTAATGCCCCTAAACTGGGAAGGGTGGAGTGAACAATGCTTCGAGTGACTGGGGCCTAAACATGCAGGAGAGTGGGAGGCGTACACGGGATTTAGTCCTTATAGAAGATATCTACGAGTATACTATATTTATCTAGGTAATGGGAATAATCTTTTGTTTGAAGGTCACTTCTATAGATCGTCCCTATCAACGGACAATGAAACTGTTCTAAAATATCACAAAAAGGGTAGTGTCGACTAGACAATATATATATAAGGCCTTAATACTTGTGATAAATCAGCAGACAACAGAACAGAACCATAACGTTAAGTATTGCAAACCGTTTCCCCTCCTCTTGGATGAACAGGATTTCTGTGTCGAACGTGCCTTTAAATTGTCTATTGGAGACTAGTACATTACATACGAGACACTGATGCTACTTTATATCGTCTCATGCTAAGCCTATATACAAGGCGATTCAAAATCATACCGACAAATCTTGACCATAGATAAAATATCAGAGACACAAATAAGTATACCACATAGTCCGGATATTCGTAACTGAACAGATTAAGGCATTATAAACTGCGCAATATGTGTATATGTCTTCAACTATCAATTTTGTTTAAAGTATAGACTGACATTCAGAGTTACAGGAGTCGAACGACAGGGTCTATAAAACAGAACTTTCTTTTAGCCTAGTCAGGCTGAGAAGGTATTGAACTAATACACAACACTTCAGTACATAGGTAACGTCGAAAAGGGTCGTGGGTCACAAGTGACGGGTGACGCTGGAGGGGCCGAGACGATATGGGCGGAGGACCTGTGTGTAACCGGTCACCAGTTATGAAAATGACGACACGCTTGCGTGACTCGTAACGGACAGGTCACGTATCCAGCCCAAAGCAAATATTCAAAGGTGAACTGCCAGTTTACAGGCACCAGGAAAATAAACTTTGATTCTGAGGAAATGCTCATCACTGAATTCCTTATAGTTAGTACGAGTGATTTAAACGGATAACGTCATTTGGATAATTACATATCTTGTCACGGTAATGTATAACGATAGTGAGGGGTGGGAGGTTCCAACAAGCTAGGGGTAGATGCAAAGTAAATGTGAATGAAAAAGCTTCTAGAAATCAGCCAATTCTATGAAAACCTCACCTAACTTCCGCTAGCAACCTAAATTTACGATATTACAAAAATCTACGTAATCGGGAAAAAAAAATCTGAATGTTATCATATTATCATTTGCATTCAGTTGCTAGGAAGTTTGTTTTCTGTGTTTAGTGTGTGTGTTTACTTCTTGCACCTGTATGCAAACAATAAGCTGATAACGACTGTGTTTGGTATAGCTCAAGTATAATCCTGAATAATAAGGTAAATCTCGGCCCGTACGTGAGGTTAGGCGGGGTTATAATAGGATCTGGCGATTCATATTAGCGTTTGCCTTATCGTTACGTTACATTTCACCCAGTTATCAAACTGCTAAAATAAATTTTCATTTGGCTAAATAATGTAGCAAGTCGCACTCCCTTGCATCATTTTTACCAACCATGAAGAGTCTATCGATATGCTTTTCTGCCAAATCCATTTATTAATCTTTTTAATGCCCCTAAACTGGGAAGGTTGGAGTGAACAATGCTTCGAGTGACAGGGGCTTAAACATGCAGGAGAGTGGGAGGCGTACACGGGATTTAGTCCTTATAGATATCTATGTGTATACTATATTCATTTAGGTAAAGGGAATAATCTTTTGATGTTTGAAGGTCACTTCTATAGATCGTCCCTATCGAGGGACAATGAAACGGTTCTAAAATATCACAAAAAGGGTAGTGTCAACTAGACAATTATATATATATATAAAGGCTTTCATACTAGTGATAAATCAGCAGACAACAGAACAGAACCATAACGTTAAGTATTGCAGATCGTTTCCCCTCCTCTTCAATGACCAGGATTTCTGACAGATGTCGAACGTGCCTTTAAATTGTCTATTGGAGACTCGAGTACATTACATACGAGAGACTGATGCTACTTTATATCGTCTCATGCTAAGCCTATATACCACATAGTCTGGATATTCGTAACCGAACAGATAAAGGCATTATCCGTAGCTTTGCAGCAGCGGAATTATAAACTACGCGTTATGTGTATACATGTCGAAATAAGAACAGTAACACGGAAACAGAATTCCTAGAGACAGTCATGCTATGACAATAATATTTTTCCAGGTGTATTTTGGACAGTATTATGGTGACCAACGTGTAGCGCCTAAGTGTCACTAAATTAGCGACCAACAGTGGGAGTTGGTAATTTTGAATCACCTTGTATACCAAGTCAACCCATACGCATGTGGGTGGAGCCTGTATGCTACTTCACTAGCCCTAAACAAGGACAACGTGCTGGTACAGAGCAAACGAAAACGTAGATTCATCTACACTTTGCTCACACTTTCTTCTATACCTTTCCTCACGGTATCCATACTGATGGGGAGGACGTCCTCAATCATCTAAGGTCTCAAGTCAACTGAGGGTTCCTGCCGCGTGACGTCAAAAGTCGGCCTGCGTGGCCGGGTCCGTTTTTTCTGTAGTCGGAATGGGTCGACTTGGTATATATAGGCTTAGACCTCATGTTAGCCGGCTATGCACTTATTATTACATAGAGGGGATCTAGGAAACCCCAGCAGATACTTCTAAAGGTTAAAAGACAAATAAAGGAACTCCATAATCGTAAATAAGAATGATCAAGGACCTTAAAGAATTTATATGGCGTAGCCAGGCCATAAACAAGGGATTATAAAAGTCAAGTACCCATGGAAACATTACAGTCCAGAGTTAAGTGTTAAAGTGATACGGAAAACAGTCTTGACGCCCGTTGTATCAAGATCGCTGATCCTACTTTGTTTCGTTCAAACGGGGCTACGGGGAAAAATCTAAGTTTTCTAAACATCTATAATACACATGTCCTCACCCCCCTCCAACCCCCACCCATTTTTCACGCATTTTTCTTTCAAACTCATTATCCCGTCCTCCCCTTTTAGTTTTGAACATTCTTGGCACATATGCAAAGGTCAGAATTAATATGGATCTTAATTATGGCCCGTATTCAATAACCGGTGTCAATGGATACGCGGTATCTCATGGGGTGCGGGATGGGGGGAGGGGGGGGGAATCAGTCCGACTGCTGCCAACGAGAGGGAGCAGCAATCACAGGAAAATTGGCCTTGACCTGTCTTAACAGATTCCCGCACTTTTTTGGTTGCCAAAAATTACACCTGTCAAAAACCATGATCCTTCTTTTCTTTACCTACTCTCTCATACCCAAGTATCTACCAGAAACACCAAAGAACAACAGGAAAGACTAAAAATCAAACCAATTGGCGCATACTTAAGCAACAAACCGTACTGTAAAGACTAGAATACAACAGCGGTGGTACAAACTAGAGACGTATCACAAGACCTGGACAGCGATACAAACATGGAACATTTTTGGTTCCCAACGGCCTTCACATCACCAAAGTGGCAGCTCCCAAACACCCACCGATCTACACAGCGAACAATGGCTTAGATAATTTCTTTGTCCTTTCCCAAAGCAACAACATCGGTGCATACTGCGCAGCCGTCACTAACCCTCCCGATACCCAGGCGGGGTAGCACAGGCATGCGACCGCCTATAACACCTAATACAGACAGACAGAGAAGTGGGCCTGTGGGCAAGCAGGAGCGAATGAAAGGGAAAGTGGAAACGGGAAGAGTTGCCAAGCTGGTGCGAAAAGAGTGGTCAAGCTGGCATGGACTATGCGATTAAATAGGCGTGAACTGAGTGGGAAAGAATGCAGACCGAGTGGGAAAGCGGGATCAGGATGAGTGGGCAAGCAGGCGTGAACTGAAAGGGAAAGTGGGAACGGACCGAGTAGGGAAGCGGGAGCGAAATGATAGGTCAAGCGAACATGGAACGAGTGACTAAGTAGGCTCAAGGAGAGTGGGCAATCTGGTGCGAAATGAGGAGTGGGCAAAGAATGCAGAGGGAGTGGGTAAGCGGATGCACGTTAGGATGGTCAAGCAAAAGTGAGAGAACGAGAGAGGGATCATAGATAGAATTTTCAAGAAAAACTGAAAAACTGCCATAAACATAAAACAGGACGGCTAAGCAAGAAAGTGTTTGATAAACAAAAGTCTTTAGATAAACTAAACATGCTTCTGACCAAATATTCCTCGTGACTGACCCTATATTGACCAGCGACCTATAATCAAGATCCAAAACTCTTAACAACCATTATAATTCCAAAGGTAACGGCCCTCTCTGTGTTGGTTAACTCTTGCCTATCTTTATATACAATGAAGCAAATTAATGAAAATCGTTCCCTCTAGTTCAAAAGCAATCTATTTTCTGACTTGTATAACTACTGTATTTAACACGGTTTATACTCGAGCAAATGAGACTGTTTACTGTTAACTACTGGTAAGAAATTGTTCTCTCTCAAAAAAGAAAAATGATAGTTTCCTACGCACTGTATTGTCTTTATATATAGTCTTTCTAATCAAGTGGCAACATTTCGGATTTCCGATTGCAATAATTATATCATTGCAATACTACAGTGCAGCTCATTCACGTATCTGCAGGTCCTGTAGAGTTAAGGACAACAAGATGCAATGCATCTCCTTGTAGCTGGGGCAATATCGATTTCGAATAACATTCCTATGGTTACCCTCGGATATCGGAGAGCGTAGACACAGCAAGGGTGATTTTAATGACAAAAGAAAGTTTCTAAGCCAAATGTTAACCTATTTATGTATGGTGACTATCACACATAACCTGGCACAATATTTAAGGCATCTGTATCAGAAACTCTGCGCTTTTAACGAAATACTCGCCAAACACAAATCACAGGGACTCAAATGCTGCCATAGTGCTACGCCAGTATCATTTGGCTGTAAGTGTAGGAAGAAATTGGTTTGGAACCAGTACTAGATATCACAAAGAGTGTCTGGAACCTTTAAAGTATAGAGTGGAACATCATACTGCTTTCAGATCGGATCCTGCTTATTAGTCAGTAATGCATGGTCTTTAAGGCTGTGAGGGAATTTCATTTAGAACGTCGTACTTTTAAGATTTTTTGTTAGTTAATCCTGGATTAGCTAACTCAGAGGTATGACGTGTCTTCTGTATTGGCTAATTATATGTGTAGCTTTCTAATGACCTTGATGACACCTATATATGTATCTTTCTAACATCCTTGATGTCACCTATACATGTATCTCTCTTACACCTTTGATAACACCTATCAAAGTATCTTTTTAACATCCTTGATAACACCTATATATGCATCTCTCTAACATCCTTGATAACACCTGTACATGTAATACCAGAGTACCACTTGAACAGGACTAGGACCCCATCCTTTCCTTATTACATATAGATATCTGCATTAAATTCATGATTGTATCATCTTATCTAGGTTTAGTGGGAAGAAATGATGCGATATGATCAATAATGCTGTCTGGATTTTTATAATGTATTATTGAGGTTGGTAAGGTTTGGGGATAATATGTATGGGACATTGTCACCATCTATGTTAGATACCACATCATCATATTTGGAAATATCGCATTTGCTATGATACATGGATAGGACGTATTTAACAGATCCGCTCTTAAAATATATCTGATATTACTCCCTGCTACCGTACAGGGTAAAGAACACATGGAAAAATATCTGTTGTATTTCTCGACGAACAGTCGATTTGGAGGCTATACCTAATAATCCTCCAAGCTAGATCATACAAATTGTTTGGGAGATTATAGAAAACTGGAGTAATTCGTGTTCAACCCTTGAGTTACCGTTGTTACCCTTACCTCGCCATCAATTTCTGTAGTGTAACCCTCTGTGACTACAAATCAAATGCGAGTAATTAAAGCAACTCATAATAATTGTAGTAAAGCTTCCAAAGCATACTGAACCATACTGAGCCACTATTCTAGACTATACTGACAGTTACAACTAATAAAAGATACCCCGTAGTTGTTAAAGTCCTCAGTTTAATTGCTTTATGAACAAAATTCTTAACGAGGTATTCACTCCTTGATAACATACAAAAGGAGATATGTCCATAGTTGTCTTTAGGCATATATTTAGCTTTACAGTATCTATTGCCTTATCATCTGGCTCCTTTTATGTTATTTTACGTGCTGTAACATTTGTAATACAAGGTCCAAACTCTTAGAAATTCAGCTAGATTTTCTTAAGCTTTTAAGACCAAGGTGAGGTCAGCATTCTTGATCCACAATATAGTTAAATGTTTACGAGTAACGTCTGTGATCGTCATCTTCCACTTCACTGTCACCAGTAATCACGATATGGATTTCTGTTCTTAGGAGTTCCACATTTAAAGATATTATCCTCTCATTGCTACACGTATGCTAGAAACTATTACCTTGGTGGGCATGGCTAACATGTATACTTTTTATGTACCTTGTATAAGCGTATTTATTCCTACATTACGTCGCGTCTCGGGTAAAGTTTAGCTTCAAGGTAACTTTGTAACAAAATTGTTAGTTTGACGAACCCAATGTTTACGTATAAAACAAAAAAATAGTTTTTTCAATAGGGCTTTATTTTTACATATAACTATACAAAATCAAATAAATCTTTATCAACACAGAAAAGGAAACGTCAGATAAATACGGTCATGAGGCTTGGATAAATTACGAAATTATGAGCACTGGAATATTATTATATTTTTATATACAACGAGGCCAAAAAAAAAAAAAGCAGTTAACCTAAATAACTGATCTGTTATGCAGCATAATTAGCATAGTGCGGAAAATCATAATGCCTCTCTGCTTTCCTTCACACCATCATTCCGATGCCCACTTGGTCGTGCAGCACAATTCATTATCCCACAGACTCTATAACTCGACTCAATCAACTGTAAATCTACTGATATGCACTCGAATTTCCCAGAGTACTCGTAACATTTGCCGTTACCATAGCATGTGGGGTGGAACATAGTGCAAGCGATTAAAATAATTAAACTAACGTCAAAATAAGCCACAGAAAATAAAGATAACGCCAGCCTGAATAAAAACGGCGTACGATTGCGCTAGACTATATCCCCATTTTTAACATTCGTTATCTAAATAAATCCAAGATCAGAATATACTAAATTTCAAATTTTTGGCTATCTCATTAAAGAAATAGATTTTTACGTATAACTTTGTCATAGAGTTTTAAGCAACAATTGGTCAGGAGTCGATAAGTGACCTATTTGTCTTACTTTGTTCGTTTCATCCTCAATCTCAAGAGAAATAGGACGGTGCACGGAGAAGACCTCTTCTACATCTTGAGTCCCGAGTCAAGCTCATGAATAACTGCATTAGCGCCGAACATTATTTTTTGGGGCTAATATGTTATATGTAAATATCTTTCATCATGAGGGAAAAGAAACTGGAAAAACGGAGACAGATCATATAGGATTGATATTGACATTGACATTTATATTATTTGTGGCTCCAGAAAATCTTAGGTGCTTAATTGTCGATTGTCACCAACATCCCTTCCTTAATTAACTTTACAAATTTTGGTCATGTCTCTATTACTGTCCTCACCCTTAAATAGTATATATTAGAATTTCAACGACATTATCCACGTGAAATTGTGCTTAAACTACTTAACATTTCATTATGGATGTACTAACGATGAAAAACAATCTCGATTTCTCTAACATATGGGAAACAACTGTGATACCCAGCGAAAGCGATAATTTCATTACGAATTTATCGAAGACAAACTTTTTTATCAACCGTAAACATTACTTATCTACTTATAACAGATCTAAATTCTGTCACATCAGTACACAAATAATCCGCGTTTAAACCACCTGTTCGAACTCGTATACATCACTAGTAAAATATCCACATTTACGTAATTTACATTATTGGCCTCATTATCATTCTTTATACATTTCCTACTGAAAGACGTTCCCTCAACGCATGTTAAGCATCTTTATGCAACTTAAAAACACTCGTAATTCCTTCTAACGAAATCTATATCAACAACCTCAAGTCTAAACTAAAGTTTCGAAACCTTTCACTGAAGCTTCACGGAAAGCGAACCACAGAACCCTTACCATATGAACTTTCTGCACTTTACTCGTTTATATGTTCGACCTGTAACCCTCGTTACCTAGCGAGGACGTCGCCAATCCTCAAAAACACTATGATCCATGGACGAGGGTGGACGTTCCGTGCCGACTTGCCTCTTGCTACCTCGTAGTCTTCGCCTACGTACGCGTGAAGAGGGCTGGAGGTCTTCCCTTCACTGCCGAGTCTCCAAAGGTACTGAACGCCAGAGCCAGACCCGACTCGCCAAACCTCTTCAGCTGGCTGTTTGGGCTTTAGGCCTATCAACTGCCAGGGTCATTAAGGCCGTCAACGTTAAGCTACATCCACCAACCGTAAAATCTTTAACACCTTCTTCGAGTGTTAAAGATAATTCTAAGATCACATGCGCTCTCACTATGCATGTAGCCCATGTGATCTTCAGCTTCGAATACATTGCTTTGGCGGTACGACAGCCGCTAACAAGCGTTTATGGTTGTTGTCAATGTCGCGGCTATTCTGATTCATCTTTCTTATTCTATTTTGGGTCTTTTCTGTTATATATATATATATATATATATATATATATATATATATATATATATATATAATACATACGTGACTATATGTTTCATTTGCATTGTAATCTTACGTTCCGTAAATATACGTATATTATTGTTATCATAGATCGATATAGCCCTCTTTTTTCGTCTACGAATTTGGATTGATATGAAGTCTCTCAGTGCGTGTGCAGCTCTATGCTTAAGATATTCAGGAACACCCACTGTGAAGTGTGAACAACTGGCGGGAAGGTGCGTCGCTTCCGTCCTTTGAGCTGTTGTCAGACTAGACCCATACTGCCCGCGTTGATTTAGTTCTGTTGGAAATCACTTATCGATGGAAATAACTTATCAATAACCTCATCATTTCTCGCAATGGCTCAGAAAGGATAGAAGAAGAACATTGATATAGTTTGAACATCTATTTTGAGACAAAATTGCACATATTTTTTATACACAAATGAAAAGAGCAAATAATCTTATGTACACTGTACAGAGGTATAAAGCTTTCACACACATACACACTGCAATAAATTATAATCTTGATACAATGGAATAAAAGAAGTTTGAAGAAACCTTCAGAAGCATTCACATAACTTATGAATTCATGCAATGGCCTAAATCTAACGACTTAGAAGGAACACAAGCACAATTCTCAGGCTTCACGGTTGAGTTGTGCGTCTCTGCCAGTGCGAGAGGGAGTGGGAAAGAGATGAGTATGGCACCAAGCTTGTAAATCACATACGTGACTCAAGTCTGCCTCCTCGAACACCTGAACTTGTCTGCGACACATCTGGGAGGGACTGGACCAGATGACAATGCTTATCATGTACAAATGCTTTTATCTTATAACTACACACTCTTCAACCAATATAACTCTTAGTCTGGACAGATTATAAGAAGACTAATGAGATCACTATTCATAAAATCAGGTTCTTTTTCTGCAACGTAGGAATCGACATTTATGATAAGGAACATCTAACACTTTTTTTAATATGATGCCGCGAAGGTAGTATGCACATTCGTCACTGCAGAAGTCTCAGACAAGGATATGAGGATTCCCAGGAGGCAATTGTCCTTAAACTTACACTTTGGTATTATCAAATACACAATGTGTCCTCTATATACAGACAATATCAGACGTCACATTGACAGCTTTGGCTTGACTCGACGCAAGCGTTGTGTACCGTTCTCAGGAATAGGGTGCGCAGTGGACGCGCTCTGCTTGACTGTGTCTCTCACAGCATTATGAGACCTACCCCACTCCCAGGGGTAACGAGACCAAACACCTGGGTCTGGGGGCTCCGTGCTCTCAGTTCCTGAGACCGTGACACAGTCTGAGTGCACCGGGCGTTGTCAGAGAGGAGGAGGGGACCAAGATAGGAGCTACCTGTAGAAGGCCGTACGTCTAGGACGAACGTGGTCCGGTCTGGCTACCACAAGCGTGCCCCATCGACCTGTAACCTGAGCTCTGTACCAGTTCAGATAATCGCAGCCCTTGCTCTGAGGCCCAGGGAACGTCACACCTGGACAACTTTGGTCTAGGCTGCCTGCTGAGGTAAAGACTTGCGCGGGAACTTGGTGACTCAAAATCCGCGGACCTGTTTCAGCCGCCAGGCTTACCTCGAGGGTTGACTAGCAATCACATAGCCCATCGCCCCGTGTGCCGGGGAGATGGACCGAGAGGGTGTGCGAAAGGCACCCCATAGCTTCAGATGATGGGGGAGGTGATCGGGGAAGCGTAGATGTAGTCGGTGGGAGATGGGGGAGCCAGGGTGGCGCTCGTCGAACCAGACCTTTCCAGCGAAACGTGGGCGTGTCGTGTTATTTCTGTTATTTGGGAAGAGCAACAGGGTATATATATATATATATATATATATATATATATATATATATATATATATGGGATAGGTACAAAAAAATAGGAGA
>JAYMFT010113327.1:0-13454 GCA_038088735.1 Panulirus argus
ATATATATATATATATATATATATATATATATATATATATATAGAGAGAGAGAGAGAGAGAGAGAGAGAGAGAGGAAGCTCCCCATCATTCCTCATCAGCGGCGCAGCACCCCCTCCTCCCTCCCAGGGGGGAGGGGGAGGTGATAGCCAAGAGCAGTAATGAATGATGACGTCACGTCGACGCTAATTTTTGTGGCCAAATCCCACCAGCCAGTGACAAGACTCCCCCACCCCCACACTTGCTACCCTCGGGTGTCAGGCATCGACCAGTGTCGAGCTCCCTCTGCCCCCCCAACCGTCAAGTGAGGAATCTGGGCCGTAATGCGTCGAGCGTCGTCGGCAAAATCTCGTAATTGAGAGTCCACTAATGACTTGTTGATTCGTACTTGTCTTGTGAAGAGCTTGAGTTGTCAACCTTCTGATGGGACTGTCACGTGTCAAGTGTCGCCATACTGACTGCCAGTTGTCAAGTGTCATAATGTTCACTACCATGCGTCAAGTGTCATCATCCTGACTGCCATGCGTCAAGTGTTACCTGGTGGATATGCCAGTCCTGAATCCTTACGTACCAAGTCAAGGTATGAAGTATCAAGCACGGGTTGTGTGTCAAAGTGCGAATGTAAAGTGTCATGAGAGGAAAGTTAAGTGACAGGTGTGGCTTCTAAGGTGTCATACGGGGAGGGGCAAGTCTCGGTTATGGTCGGTCACGTAAGAGACGTCCACTGTCAAGTGTAAAGCTTCCAGTGTCAAGTATGAGATGTCAAGATGAATCGTCGTGTCAAAAGAGCGAGGCGTTTCAGCTGAGTGTCAAGTGCAAAGTAATGATCACAAGCTCAGTGTGTCCAGCGTGGGCTGCCAGGGACAGGTGTCAGCTGACGGTGTGTCAGGCATCGAGTGTCATGCAGAGGTGCCAAACTTTAGTGTCATGGGTGGATGTCAAGCATGGGGCGTAATGTGCTGGTGTCAAGGAGGCGATGGGCCGGGCGCGGGACAGGAAGGGTCAGGTCCACCACTATTGATCTGCCTTGTTCGCTCTTGACAGCGTGCCGCACGTCCGCCTTGACCCCAGGCGGGTTCACGGCCTCGTGACACAGGAGTGAGGCGCAGGGGCCGGGGTCAAGGTTTTACCTTGAGGGAAGGAGAAGCAAGCTTCTGAGGGAGAAAGACGACGCTTTATTATGAGGGGAGGGAGGGTTATGGGAGGGGGGTGGAATGGGTGTCTGTAGGCAAGGAGGCGGAGGGGAGGCGAGAGAAGTGGAGGGGATGATCCTTAGGCAGGCAGAGGGGCCGGGATGATGGGGAGTGGGTAGGATGATACTGTATACCCTCACCAGCCACCCACCCCACACCTCTCACCCCTCACCAGCCATCCACCCCTCACCAGCCACTCACCCCTCAACCAGCCACCAATATCGCCGGGCGGTCTGTTGACTCTAGCACGGCAGAGTTCCTCTGCTCTTTATTAATTTCCCTCCACCGTTCTCTTGCCCCTCCCTCCCTCCCTCCCTCCCTTCCTACTGCCTCTACACTACCATCTCCTCCCCTCCCGATAGGCTTCCACGGGGCACCTCCTGTGTTGAGAAACAAGCACAATGTGCCCTCAATGGGCACTTGCGGGCCACAGATAGCGGGCACCAAGTGCTGACGTCAGAGGAGACAGGCGGGCATGTGGGAGGAAATCAGAAAACAATACATTACCAACATCAGCAGATAAAGACAAATGATTGCAAGGCAGAATAATATGTAGACAGACAGACAGACATAGCTGCTAATATAGACTCAAAGCCTCCGAGAGAGAGAGAGAGGCAGACCTGCCTCGCACAACAGATAGACAGGGCTGTGCAGTCCAAGAGACGACAGGCAGAGGTGGCCAGGAAAGAGGCGCGAGGAAGGTACGGACGGTAATATTCACGGAGAGAGAGGGTAATATGGCGGAGAGAGACACTTGCATGTGCCAGTCAAGAGTGGCACAATATCCGGCCCTGCATCCTGCCGACCTGCTCAGCACAACTGCACGGCCCCTGAACTCCAGTGCACGACTCTTGAGCACGGGGCTGTGACCCAAGGCTTGAGCACCATAGCATGACCCTTAAGTAAGAAGGTGCAAGCCTTAAACACGACAGTCGTATGTTTACGTGCGGTCACACGCGCGACTAACTATGAACCGCAAGAGAGAGGAGGCTGCGTCCTGACCAGAACGTTTGTCACCCGAGACAAGCAAACTCGGTCGTGTTAGTCTGGTCGCGCAAGAAAGACGCACACGTTTTAATAAGAAATGGAGGCAAACGTTTCCCACAGCCATCGTCAGTCGTGGACTGGAAGCGAAATAATGATTCTCGGCAGACCCGCTGAGGGACGTTGCGAATGAAGGAAGAACATTGCAACTCCGCTCACCAGTGCAGTGAACTAAGGCCCACACACCAACCTTTTCCGACTCCACACGAGAATGCCAAAGAAAGCAATCACATCCATATGATTCTTAATCCAATTATATGATTATCGAAAATCACAGTGAATTATAGATACAATAATCCGTGAGTCACTTCCTCACTGCCCTGAATAAGAATGATTATCCACATATAAAAGACTATAATCAAAACTATGATCTTCATAGTATTGCCACGCTCTTGGCAGGAGCACCTGCGCCGGCCATCCTTTGTCCGACTGCCGGGAGGGACGGTATTACACAGTTGTGAAAAGGCTTATGTCTGCCTGGCACCCCCTCCCCGACCCCCCGGTACAATATTACATTTGGACGATTAATTAAATCATGGCAACCGTGTGAACAGGTGAGGGGGGAGGGGGGGGAGCACCTCGCCTCCCTAGGTGGGTCTCCCTCTCGTCTTCCGTCTCCCTCAGGGAGCTTTCCTCCCTTCCTCCCTCTCTCCCTCAGGGGTCCTCACGTCATGCAGGGCCTCCTGCTGCCGGACAGGTGAGTCTGGCACTGCCGCCCCAGTGCTCGCCTGCCCTCGCCCCCTCCCCTGCATCCCGCGGGGAGGGCCAACACAAGACTTTTCCCAACAGCAGCCACCACGGGAGGCATCACCCACCCCAACTGGCGCCTGCCACTGACCGCTTCCCTCCAATTCTCTCCCCCTCCCCCTGCACACTCCCCCTCCACCGTATGCCCTTCCTATCATGCGTCCATCATTCATCATTCCTCCTCTCCCCACTTTAGCTCCACCCTTTCATTTCACCCCATCTCCACTCTCAGGCCTCATTCCTCCCCGCACATCACCATTTTCCTCCCCTGCCTCACCATCCCTCTCTACTTCAGTACTTCCCTTTTTCCACCTCAGCCTTCCCCCACTTGTCTCCCCCCGCAGGTGGGGAGTGGGAGCGGGGGCGGTAACCCTGACAACGGCCCGGCACAACTGCGAGTGGCGGTACAAGTGCCGGAATATTGGTGATCCAATCCCGCGGTATTGAGTGATGCTAGATTACCTCCAGCTGGCCCCGTTGCCTGGGACGCTGCTGGGCCGGCCCGACCCTGCCCCGCTGGGACACCAACAGGCCCACCCTTCCCTGCCCTGCTGGGATTATACATGCACGGCAGGGAGGATAGTGTTGTAACGCTGCTCGCGCGGTTGGGACGGGATGAGAGAGGCTGGTGGGACAGAAGGTCCGTCTCGGGCCGGGGCAGGCGGGAGGGGGCCCAACATGATGTAGAGGCCCGGGAGTCATTAATTCTTATTACTGGGCCGCCCCCTGACGCTGACGACACCTGGGGACCTCCCCCTGACGCTGACGACACCTGGGGGACCGTCCCCTGACGCTGACAACACCTGGGGGACCGCCCCTGACGCTGACGACACCTGGGGGACCGCCCCCTGACGCTGACCACACCTGGGGACCGTCCCCTGACGCTGACAACACCTGGGGGACCGCCCCTGACGCTGACGACACCGGGAAGACTGCTCCTAAGACCCAGGCGCCACCCAAGTTGGCTATGGACCAGTAGGTGCTGGTCACGTCCTGCCGTGCACATAGGGACGACCTTGACCTCCCACCAGGAGTGAGGCGGCCGCACGACATCTGACTTCCATCCCAAGAGGGAGACACGCCACACCACGAGCGACCAAGGAACAATTGGGTCACAGCGTACGAATCGTTCGTCAGGTCCAGCCTGCTCGTGTCACGTTTCACCCACGTAGGTCACCCACCAACCCCCACAGTTCCTCAGTTTACTGAGGTAACGCGTTACTTCCTAACCTCCTGGGTAACACCTGTCACATCACGGCTTCATATTATATAGACGCATGCAAAGATAAACAATTCGTACCGGTTATCCATACGCGGTAAGGATGAGCCAACCCCCTCCCCCTCCCCCTACCCCCTCACCCAACCTCCAGCCCATGACTAACATCCCCCGCCTGGGGCCCCCCTGAGTCCGTACTTCGGCAGGAACCGTGAAATTATAAGATTATAACCCGCCCCGCCCCGCCCCGCCCCGCCCCGCCCCGCCCCGCCTCTCGTGTCCTATGATGCTCTCTCTCTCTCTCTCTCTCTCTCTCTCTCTCTCTCTCTCTCTCTCTCTCATGTATATCTTTTATCTCTCATTTCCCTGCATCTGGTCCCTCGCACTGCCCTCCCACACTAGATAGACCCGCCTCTCTCCTCCCTACACCACCTCCGCCCGTCAACGCTGTCTCCAGTCTCCTGACAACAGATGTCTGCCTGCCGTATTTACCGTTATGTTGTAACCATACAGCAATGTAATCGTCAGCCTGAACTGACCGTAACATCTAAATGCTTATGACCAGAACACCTCGTTCCCCTCCTCACGCTGCCAGTTCCGGCACAGGATCCCCATTGCTCGCATTAGGTAAATCCCAGAAACATTCCAACTTGTGGGTAAGACTGGAACCCTAACACTTTCTCCAGGCGGTGAGGGAGGCAGCAGGTGACAGATCGTAGCTGTCTGGGGGCAGAGTTTGCAGACGCGAGTCAGCGTGTGTACCAGCAGGTGGCACACTGCACGTCCGCGCCAGAAGACGTTGCACGTACGTGAGGGTCGCCACAGGACGCGAGGGAAGAAGAGTCTGCACGCGTCAAGTTGCTGAGGCCAGCAACGAGACCGGACCGCAGGCGGGACGGTCCAGCGGCGGGTCCAGAGCAGCACACAATTTGCAGGCAAGGCAGGGAGCCTGCAGACGCTGGCTCTCTCTCTTTCTTCTCTCCCATCCAGGGAGACCACCCTCATCTCTCCTCTCGTCCCCTGCCAATCCCTTTCCATCTCATCAGCCAGCTCCTCCTTCCCTACCATCCTCTCCTCATCCCTAACCTCCCACAACCATCCCTCCTGCTCTCCATCTCTCACCCCTCCCATCCCTATCCCTATCCCAAACCAGCCTCTCTCAACACTCTTTCCACCTTTCCCAAAACCCTTTCCTCACGATCTTCCTTCCTTTCCCGGCATGTCCCTTCTTTCCCACCATACGTCTCACCATGTGCTCCCCACCAAGCTCACCTGGCCATTTCCTCCTCATCCTCCCCAGAAAACTCTCCCCTCCTAACCATACTCTCCCCACCATGTCTCCCAGAGCACCATAATCGGGCAGGTCCACAGCGGACGAGTGAGGAGCCGTGCAAAAGTTTCCGTGTTAAATGGAGTCACTGCATGTAAGATGAAGCGCGCCCCGTCGCCAGCCAATTGATATGGTAATGCGCCGCCCCACGCCCAGCCCCGCCAACCTCCGACGCCAACACGCACATCTATTTTCACACAGCCTGACCGAGTCTTTACGGATCGAGATGTAGACAGACTCTCTAGAGAGGTTTTACCCGTTGCTTTGCAACAGGAGAGCGACTCTGGCCTGCACCGTTGACAATGGCAGGCTGCCGGCCTGTCTCACGCCACCGTTGGCGATGCTGCAGCCTCTGCCGAGGACCATCTCCATCAACGGTCGATTTTCTACGTTGATTTCGGTCTTAATCGTTGCTCTTCAATGCCTTCCCACCTCACACGAGACTCTGCTGCACTTGTGGGCAGGAGCACACCAGGCCAGGTCGGGCCAACGACCAAACCCCGGCTCCTGCACCCCCAGGCCATCATGTTTCTCGCCCCTTAAATAATTCACAAGGGATTGATGGAGTGAGTGGTGATCCCGCTGATGTTGCCTCCTTCCGCACCGCTGGTGTTAGCCCTTCTTGCACCACTGTCACCCAATCCTGGACCACTTACCCCTTCCTACACCTGTGCTACCCTCTTGCTGTACAAGTGTTACCCCTTCCCTGCACCAGTGGTGTTGCCTCCCTCCCTGCATCCGTGTTACCCCCTCCTGCATCACTGGTGTTCCCTCCCTCCTCCACGACTGACGTAACTGTCAGCAAGTAGTCACGTCCAGTCCGACCGGTCCGAGTTGCTTTGCTGCCTCGCAGAATGGGGGGCTGAGGGAAGTAGCCATACGTCACCAGGTACGATACCGAAGACGTAATTCTTCCGTAAATTATGAAACCTCAGGTTACGACACCTTAAGTTACGACACCTCAATCGCTGCGGATGAGTGTGGGTGGCTGAGCGAGGCAACGCGGGTCGGGACGATGCGGGCGAGAGGGAGTCGTGCCGCACCTGCGGGACGCTTTCCCGATCCTTAAGCGGCCGCCATCCTGCTCAACCCGACCCTCAGCAGGAGAGGCCGACGGGCAGCAGAACCCGCCGGGTCTTCCCCGACACTGAACTCTTCTTGATATTCGTGGATAAGTTGATAACTGATGAATCAGGTATCATAACTAGAAATATAAACTATAAACGAAGGAAGTACTACTCATCACAACGCCATCTGTCTTTAGTTCTGGTCACCGAACTTGATCAAAGACAAATAAAGACCGGAATAAATACACAAAGGAACACCGGCTCTGCGTAACTCCGTCAGTGATGAACCAATCCTCGCTAGAAAGATTTACAATCTTAAAAGAATTTTCTCTATAAATGCGCAGCATCTCAGGAGGTCTAACAGTTTTCCAAGTACTAAACAATTTCGACAATATAAAGGAGAACAGTTTCCTCTCTTCAGATGGAGAATAACATTATAAAATGAAGGGGAAGGAGACGCGACGTTCTCGTGTCAGGAGGCTTTTCACTTGTACAGTTCCGTCGAGGATTGGAATAAACAAACCAACAGCAGATCTTCTTAAACTAATCTGTCAGTACTTTTAAATCACAGATAAACAAAGACTTTAAAGATGATTATCAATAACTAAACCTCTTTATGATGGAACAACACAAACTTCCCTTTCCTAAAAAGCAAACTTGTCAACCTGTGTTACCTCCGTTCAGACTTGAGCCTCCATCCCCGTCACTGCTGATGGCGCAGTTAATAAGGGAAATTTTTCCCTTCACACTTTCTAGTACAACTTCCGTGGCAGTGCACCTCTTGATACTGCATTGTACTGCTACTGACTGTACTAACTGCTGTGCCAGAGCGAGCGGTGAGTGGGGCAGTGCCTTCTGCCTCACTATCCTGTCTCTAACAACATGAGGATGCCCTCAATGTCCTCCAGCTGACGACCTCTTCCTAAGCCATCAGGTCCCTTCTTACGGGTGTAGCCGTATGCCCACCACGACCCCACACCCTCACCGCCACGCGAACACACCTCCCACCCCACCCCTCCCCCATCGTGAGGGGTGGTGGAGGGGACAGGGCCGGGGTCACCCACCGGCAAATTGGACCCCCGAGCCCAGTGTTGAGGTGCACCTCCAGTCATCCATTGTGACACCCGCGCTCACTCATACGCACACCCGCGACGGCTCAAACTTGCCCTCCATACAGGCCGTTCACGCCCATTCTCGCCCGCTCTGGTCCACCTATAACCACCCACGCCCATGCTTTCCCTCGCCTACCCACGCCTTACTCACGGCTGCCCAAACCTCCCCAAGGCCACCTACGCCCGCCCGGGTGAAGGATGATAAATGCTCTGCTAAGGGACTGAACTCCTCCCTGAATACGTTTGCAGATGACGCCAAGACCAAGAAAGAAGTGGAAAGCGAAGGGGACTGCATCAACCCGCAAGGGGACCGAGACAGATTCCAAACTTGGTGTTATACATGAGTGACGCACGTCGACTCGAATAAACGAAATGAGGGGAGGACGGCGAGAGGAGGCCTCGCTATCAGGATTAAGCAGCAGGATGTCAACGGCAGGAGTATGACAGTGAGAGAGACTTGGGATCTGACATCATCCCTAACCTTTAGCCAGAGTCCCACGTTAAGAGAGCAGTGAAGGGGACAAACTGTCTGCTGGCAAATATGAGACCAGTTCTCCAGCGTGCGGATCAGGAAGTATCCAGCCACCGTTTCCCTCGTACGTAGGGCTGGCCTAGAATAGGATTCTCACGTTTGATGACGACATTTAAAGAAGTACAGAGAGCGGATAGAGAAGGCCCTGAAAAAGACAACAAAGGCTGTACTAAAACTATGAAAAAATGAGTCACCAAGAATGATCAGATTCGTCCAGCACAGAAGAGAGAAGGGTGAGGGGTGACCTGATCACAGCCTTTAAGTTTTTCAACCTGTTTGATCATGTCAGCGGTGAGCAGTTCTTCCAAAGGAGTGGGAAGAGAAGAAACAAAGGTCATAACATGAAAACAAGCAAAAATCTTCATCGAAAAGAAGAAAAGAAATATTTGACAGGCGTAAGAGTGGCGGAGGCAATCGTAAATGTGGACAACATCGCCGCCTTTATAATGAAGCCCACGAGTGTTGAACTCACTCCCCCTGCAGTAGACACACACACACACACACACACCTCCTCAGGACCCAACACAAAAGAACAAAACACACCCATTTGTGCCCCGGAGTTACACAGACGGAAAAAAGGAATCGAACCCGGACTATTACTTCCCACCACAAAAGGAGAAGCCGAATCGATCTCCATTTAGCGTCACGGAGCCTCCCCCTCCCCCTGCCCACCCCACTCCAGGCCCCTTCCGACTCCACCCCGCGCCAGACCCCCAGTATCTTGGCCGAGCATCTCCCCCAGCCTCTCACACAGACCGGGGTGGGGAGAGGATGACAGGGGAGAAAAACTTTCCATGTGGCTTCATATCAACAGTTGGGGAGAGGAGAATGCCGCCCCATGCAATACTCTTCGTATGCAGCACCTGTGCGCCACACGTCACTTACGACCACCCCGCCTGACCGGAGGCGCATCTCCTCCTGGCCGTGGTCGCAGGCCAGCCCACCACACCTGCCCCACTCCTCCTGCCACCACACCTGCCCCACTCCTCCTGCCACCACTGGTGTCACGTCTAAAGCACCTGCTGGTCTCACGTCGGAACTCTGCATTTTGAGGAAACTCGTCATTCTCGACGAGGAATTTCTCGAACTGAGTCTCAGCTTCTGTTCCGGTTCATGAAATGTGATCAACATTCCCCTAGAGGTCAGCAGCTCCGACCTCCGTCTTCTTCACAGCTCTACAGGTCAGCAGACCCGCGAGCCACACGGACACGTGTTCGCTAGATTCATGATGAGGTCCTGGGCCTCAGGCCCACACACGACCATCAAAGACCACCTCTCTCAATGGTCACCCTTTGTTGCGCCCGGAGAAGAATTGACGCTTTGGTGGGCCGCTACACGGGAGTTGTTGGGGGAGGACTGGCCACCTGTTGAGTCCCCTGTCCTGCAGGATGGCACCGCACAGGGGCAGGCTACCATCCTCGCCATGAAGGGTGGCACCATACAGTGGTGGGACTGCCATCCCTGTAGACACAGGCCACACCAGTCCCGACGTACAATCCTAACCAACATCCGTCACCAACACAGTCTGTCGACTACCCTACAGCACACTCTCCACCAGCCTTCACCAACACTGCATGAGCACTCTCCAACACACTGTACCAGCTTCCCGCAACACTCTCCACCAGCCCTCACCAACACACTCCAGCATCAATCTCTGTTCCCGAGGGCCATAATTGGCACCAACACCTCGCGGGAGGCAAGGCCAGGAGCCCAATGGGCCGTCCTGGCTTAGCACAACACGGGATAAGCGGCCGCCTGGTGACGTCATCAACATGGATGCGGCCGTGCGTCTTGCTTTCGCCTCCTCCTCGCTCCTCCGTCTCGTCTTCCGCGCCATCTCGTGGACGCAATTGCCTCCCTCACAGTCAATCTCTTACCGCCCCTC
Source organism: Panulirus argus (assembly GCA_038088735.1). Lineage (NCBI taxonomy): Eukaryota > Metazoa > Arthropoda > Malacostraca > Decapoda > Palinuridae > Panulirus > Panulirus argus. The sequence continues at coordinate 10,125 of JAYMFT010113327.1, forward strand.
CCTTATATCCTCCCTTATACCCTTCCCATCAGCGAAATATCTGTCCACTTCTCCCACTCCCTCCCTCTTTCCCTCTCTCCTTCCCTCCCTCCAATCATCTCCCACTCCAGGCCAATCTCTCCTCCATCACTTTCCTCCCCGTCTTTCCAATCACACTCTATCTCTCCTCCAGGATACAGTCCTCGGCCTCTCTCTCTCTCCCCCCCCCCCACCACTTACCCTCCCCACCTTCCTCCCGTCCCCTACCCTCCCCATCCCTATACACGTCCCCTTCCCCCCGCTCCTCATCCCCCGCCCCATTCCAGCCTCTCACCCCTCCCTCTACCCTTCACTAGCCACTAACCTCCCCTTGGCCTGTTCCAGTCCTTCTCACCTCTTCCTTCCTGTCCTCTCCCTTCCGTCGGCTCTGCCCTTCCTCTCCCCTTCCCTCCAACCCTTCCCTCAGCCTTCCAGACCTCGCTTCTTCCCCTCCCCGCCCCGGTAACCTCGTCATCCGGCAGACGGGTAATATGATATCCCATTTATAAGTTCATCATGCCGGCCCGCTTGGCCCTGTGTCGGCAAGCCCCGGGGTGGCTCCCTCCCTCCACCACCAGCCCTGCTGCCGCTGGTGTTGCGGTCGGCCACCTCACCACCCACCACCAGCCTTACCCGTTGTGTTGCACCCGCCCCAGTGCCGCCCCGGACAAGGGCGGTACTCCGGCAGCAGAGGAAGGAAGGATAGCAGGAACAGGGAAGTTTGAGGACAGGTGCAGGACGAGACTGGTGCAGGACGGGCCAAGTGCAGGACGGGCCGGGTGCAGGACAGGCAGGGCCCAGGACGGTCCGGATGCAGGACGGGCCGGGTGCAGGAGGTGAGAATGGCGAAGCCATAACAACAACCTCGACGACACAGAAGAGTAAGATTTACACAGTAGACGTGACGGGAACCTCCACCTGTGGCGGGAGGGAGAGGAGCAGGAGGAGGGGGAGCGAGCGAGAAAGAGAGGAGAGTCACAGGAAGAGGAAAGGGAGAAATAACACGGAAGTGGAGGAAAAGAGAGGCATGAAAATAAGGTGACGGAAGACGAACTGGTGGGGCAGAGGGCGGCCCCCGGTGTGTGGTGAGGTGAGCAGGCGGGCACCAGGCCCTGCGTGCGGTGGCCTCACCAGGCCTAACCCACAGACTGTCTTCACACTTCATAAAAGGATCTCGCGACTCAATTTAGGGAGGCTGATCACCCTCGGGGCATTACTTCTGCTTCGCTGTGCCCAGGAAGTTCCCCGTCCTGTTACCCGCGCCAGCAGGAACAGCGTCACTGACTGTCATGATAAAGAGAGTTTACTTCTGTCTGAGCGTAATCCCTACCTCCCTCCCTCTACCCCTCCCTCCATCCCTCCCTCCTTCAATCCCTCCCTCCATCGCTGCCTCATTCTCTCCTTCCCCTACTCCCACTATCTTTCTTTCAGATAACTGTTCCTCTCTCTCTCTCCCTCTCGTGTCCAGCCTCTATTCTCCCGGCCTCATCAACACGCACAAGGAGGGTTCATCCTTCACTGTATTTTTCTCAGCTGCTAATTCCTGGTATCTTTACGGCCGGGGCCGCTCCCCGACGCGGGATCTCAGGCCCACGCCCGACCCGCCCATGACGCCCCCTACCTAGTCTGGGCTGAACACTGACTGACTTCAAACTTCCCTTTACTATTGCTTAGATGTGACTTGGCTTCTCTAAGGTGATGAAGGCGTGAGAAAGAGAGCTCTGCAGGTAGAGGGGCTCCCGAACAGCCCTCAGCAGGAGGGGCTCCGACACAGATCTCAGCAGGAGGGGCTCCCGCACAGCCCTCAGCAGGAGGGGCTTCCTAACACAATCACCAACAAGTGGGGCCTGACGACATCAATTTGCGTGAAGATCCCCTCAGGCCGAGCTGTTGTGTGGCGCTGGTACTGGTGATACTGGTGCTGGTGCTGGAGATACTAGTGTTGGTACTGGTGATACTGGTACTGGTGCTACTTGTGCTGGTGATACTGGTGAGACAGTGTGTAACGTGTTAACATCACTCTCAATAGTGTGTAAAGTGTTACCATCTGTTTCTACAGTATGTTAAGCGTTAACATCTGTATCTAAATTGTGTGTGACACGTTACGTTCTTTCTGCGTCGTGCGTGACGCGTTACCAAATGTCGTTACATATCCTGTGATACACCAAAAAGATCTCAGACACGAGCATCCGAGAGACGTGCGCTGTACTCCCAGGAGAGATGAGAGAAGCTTAGCTTTGGAACAGAGATATTTAAAAGAAAACTTGATACATTGCGTAAGTCAGTCCCAGACGAGCCTGAGTGTTAGGCAGTGATCAAAGCGGCCGAGATAAACAGAATTATTCATCAAGAAAGATATGCGGCGAGCGCTACGGGCTAGCCACTGTCTTTTACCAATCTCGTCGTGGTAGTTGCAGACAGGCGCTCCCCTCCCTCCCCCACACCAACAATCCCCAACACTCTTCTCCCCTTCTTTCCTCTCTCCAACATCACCCCGCCCCTCCTCTCCCTTTCCAAGCTCTTTCTCTCCTTCCCAACCCTCCCCAACTCTCCTCCTCCCCCACCCCCCCAACCATCACAGCAAGAGGCCCTCAACGCGTCAAAAATAACTGGGTTTAAATTGGTGTGTGGCTCAGGTAATATGGAGAAGTCCTGAGCCTCAGCCCAAGACACTCCCCTGCAACGCCAGTAATTGTCCAGATCAAGATGGAATTACAATAACAGACCTTATGATGTAATCACCATAGCAGTTCAGGTCACTCACACCAACACGATCATAACAAACTAATAATTAGTCTGGCTAAAACTAAAGCAAGATAATGTAAATACATTTATATCATGATCACTAATTTATGATTACAAGAATCGACCTGACCAGACCACAAAAAAAAATTTATTACTTACATTAACTGGTAATCACTTCCTAAAGTTTTGAAATACGTTTAGAAATAATAATGAAAATTATGTATAACATAATCAAAACTTTTTAATGAAATACCTCAAGTACGTTTTCTGTTCTTTAATGTTGGTTAATAAAACAATTAGTCGTCTACAGTGCCATGAGTGGTAACAAATATGTAAACATTACAACAAAGTCATAAGTAATAACAACTGTTTGTCAAAATACTTCTAATCAGGAAAATCGCAGATCATTCTACCCACCTGTCATGCCGCCCTGCCCCACACCAACCCTGGCCACAACGCCATTAGCACGAATTTATCAACGCCATTTCTTGTAAGGATGGTAATGTGGCAGTACATTTATATATATATATATATATATATATATATATATATATATATATATATACA
>JAYMFT010113337.1:0-13454 GCA_038088735.1 Panulirus argus
TATATATATATGTGTGTGTGTGTGTGTGTGTGTGTGTAATTGCAAGTAGATGAATTTTCTTGAATTACACTGGCAACATGTCGCCACTGAACCCGCTGGCAATCCCACCGCCTTGTAATGCCAGCTAGGTTTTATTAATAAAAGCTTTAGAAATAAAGTTTTAGCCGATATGGCTAAAATTTCTTGTAGTGCCTGTTATAAACTTTACATTATCAGTATGTCCTATGACACTAAAATTAACCTCGTTTGTTATTGTTCAATTAATTAATGAGAAAGCTATGAAAAGCTAAAATGCTACAAAACATAAATATTGCGGGGAAGTTAGAATTTTTAACAATAAAACGAGATGTATACTTACCTAAATATGTTGCTTCGATATGTCAGTGAGGATAATGAATTGAAAAACTTTCCATGTAATTAATTATTTCATAATTGTTGATTGAATAAGTGCATTGGTTATCCGTTTTCTGTTTTTGTCACTTTGCCCTAACTTCGCTCCCATAATGCACCTGCAGCGGTAGCACAAATGTCGACGATTGTTTTCTTACGATTGTGATTAATTCTCTGTGTATTTCATGAGCTTTAGACTTAGTTTTTTGTTATCTGAAACGGTACAAGCATCAGTAACTGCCGAGATCAATTCTGAACTGCATGTGCCTTTCCATTTCAAGCTTAAATCAAGAATTCTGAAATTGTGGTTCCTTGGGTGGTTGTTATGCTCTCCATATTAAGGTAAGGAATGGACCCAATATTTTGGGTTTTTAGCGATATTTTCCTGAATTTTCTTTGTTCTCTCATGGAATCTTTCGTTGACACTAGAAAAAACGATTAATGAAGTGGATTTTCCATTTTGACTAATAGTTATATAACTATTTTCGATATTAAATTATTCGTTTGCGGTAGGGTTATGAGGTACAGGGTAATTGTAGGGTGAGATAATAATGCTTAAGGTTGTTACTGTATAATTATACTCCGTAAAATTAACAAATTGAAAAGTCCATTTTCGAGCGGTCAGAACTACGTGTTTGATTTATATATACGCCTAAATTCAGCCAATTTTGATGACTGATGATAATATCTTCGTTGTTATTGGTTTTTGTCTTAAGACATGTGTAGACTTGATAACATGCATCTTTCGAAGGATTCAACCTATGTATGTATAAATGGTTATCAATATCTTTTAGATCAGATCCTACACTTTTCTTTTTTTGTAAATTTGATTATATAATGAGGAACAAAAGTTTTTTTTTTAAAGAGTTAGATCGTATAGTACAGCTGGGAACTCATTTATTCCGGAAGTGGGAAGATAATAACTTCTTGATAATTGATTTTCTTATAAGAAGTTTACAATTGAAAGGATGAACGAATACGTTATTTTCCGCGTAGTGCCAGGCGTTTCATCCTGGATGAAGTGTTTCATTGCTGTAACCACGCGACAGTACTTTGGATAAAAGACCGTAATAAGCAAGATAAGGAAAGCGGGTGTTTCGTAGTGTGTGGTTCTCAACCAAAACACGGGTTTGTTGTTTTGAACAGCCGCCAGGCGGCAGCACCGGCGGCGCACGTCGTCAGACCTGTGAGGCGTGTCGTTCAAAATAATAATGAAAAAAAAAAAAACGCCAAAAAGAAACACACCCAGAGGATGTATTTCATAGATTCCCACGGGAGAAAGAAAGGAAAGCATCTCATAATGTTATATTCAGGCATAATCCATATCAGATAACGGCAGAGGAAATATGAGGGCTGATAATAATCAAGTTTACTTGGCAGCGGTTTACCTATTAGTACATTGTTATGCAGTTCTGAAAATATATACTAAAGAGTATTCCGTGTAAACTGATATGTCAGAAATTTCTTTTAAGTGCTACAGAATAGATAAAATAAGCACAGCAGTGTTTCACATTTACCTACCCATGTCTCTGCAGTACATTATTCTCATTACTTTAGGTGCCTGAGATGGAGGGAAATTTTAAATCAGCATGGAACAAACACCAAAGAAAAATCAATAAAAAAATCAAATCAACATTACAGGATATGTGGTCAGCATTTTTACTGCCAAACACTATCAGTCTACATCAACCTAACCTAACTTCACCTCACCTAACCTAATTTTAGGGAATATTCTTTAGACTGTAATCCTAACAAAAACCCAGATAAGAATTATGAAGAATTGCCTCCATTAGTGGACAACATGGAACTTGATTCTAGAATTTCATCTGGAATGTCAGTAAGTCAGTATTTCTCGAACTTTAATCCTAATGAAGAGCCAAATAATGATAATGAATAGTTGTTGACCCCAGAGAAAAGTATTTCCAAAATGCTCTGCATTATGTCTGGATACATCTGCCTCAGATTACTAAAGTGTCATGACTGTGATTCTTGTAAGACTGAAGTGACAGAAGTACATAGCTCTGAGAACTGTTTCTATAAAATTTTCTATGTATATAAAGATTTAGAAAGAAATTACTACTTGTGCAATGCAAAAATAACAGTGGTAGAGCTATTAAGTGAATATGACAATATATTTAATAGATGTGCACAGCACATAATGCATCAAAACAATATTTAAAAAATTAATACAGTCAATTGCTTGGAATGATGTTAATGTCTGTGATGGAGTTTGAAAATTCTCGACATTTACATGAAAATGAGAATTCATTACTACTGTAAATACAGAAACAGAGGAAAGAATTATGAGATTTAAATACTCGCTAGAATCAAAAGTTACTTTTGACTCTAACAGATGGCGCTGAAGTTAGCACGTCTTATGCTTACGTATGGGCACTCGCTCTTCTATCTTGCTTATTTAGGGTCTTTGGTTGGGATCTTTGGCGACTCTTTCTAGACTACGAAGCGTTAGTTCCGTTTTTCGTGGTAGAAGATTCATTCAACAGTGTTCACAGTATCGTGCTGACATTCTCGTATATAGAAAAATCCTCTTTTTTTTTCGTTCTAATTAATCACCCGCAGGAAGCTAGAGAGAGAAAAGTACGCTGTAATTTCCAGAAAAGTGATTTGAGAGGGTTTGTCTTTTGAGATGTCCCTTGTTCCTGATGTGAGAATGGTCTTTACTAACGTACCACTTCCTACGCTAAGATTGGAAATTTTAGGCATGACGCGAGAGACTTAAAAGTAGCCAAAACGAATGCTCTGGACTTGTTTACTTAAATGCAAGGAAGTACTTTTATATTTTTGTTCATGAATTGAAAGAATAACTGAGTTAACCAGACGATATTGTGGAATGGAATAGGCAAGACTTGGACGCTGGAAATAGAGGTCGCTTTATTGAAAGTCAAGATACTTAGGTAATTTCGGTGGCCCGCGGCTCGATGGAAGGAACTTTTTCGTGCCTGATAGCGAGCCAGACAGAAGCCATTAGCGTGGATTATTAAGGAATACGTCCTTACATCAATCTGGTACATCAGTGAAACTGTGGCAAAGTACCGGGTTAAACGAACCACTGATATGATTGATGGATTTGGAAGAAATTCATTTCGATAAATTCATCCTACTTAGTAAATGTTGAGTAGACTGGGAGCATTACTTGTAACATTACATTTCATGTTACGATAACAGATAATGGGGACGCTATGAGGATATGAGAAAATGCTGGGTACAAGTAGACAGACTTCTAGTAATCAAAACATCGTCTTAAAACCTACCCAGACTTTCCATAGCAAGCAAAATTTAGTATATTTCCGATATTAATTAGAAAGCTAATGTGAATGTTATGATGTCATTTGATGAGAAGTTTGTTCGCTGTGTTTACATCTCACGGTTGCATGCGGTTAATATGGGAATTAGAAGATGGCAAACATAGAGGATATTCTATTAAGAGAATCTCGGCACTAAGGTGAATGAAGTTTTCTTAGGTTTAGTTGGGTTGATGGTACTGTTTCACTGAAATTTTATGTCATTTTATATGATTATAATAACCCTTATAATTTGTCTTGGAGAAAAATAATGTACAAATAGTGTTTCATTAGTGTAAATCATTTTCACTTAGTTTTAACAAATGTGTTGATATGCTCTGTATCCGAATCCATAAGTTATTTCAGTGGTGTCCCTAAACTGACACTTAGGTAGAATTGTCAGTTTCATTGTGAGAACCAAGACACTGGTGTTTGCACACAAAATATTTAATGTCTGGTGTGAATTACCCAATCACTGTCCTGGCGGTGTTTCTTCAGCCAGCAGTAACGCTTTCACGCGTTTCTCCTGAATGCTGCTAGTGAGGTAAGTTTCTCGAGTTTTAAACCTCTTCATATTGGTTGTTGTATCTCTGTACAATAATTTACAAGCCGAATACAACTAAAAAGTAACCAAACAAGCACAAGTGGTGGTAGATTGTCTCCGGCCGTCCGCGCGGACATTCTGAAAATACTACTGTACACATAGGCGCCCCTTTTGTTCTACCTTCCAGATGATATATTTTGAAGGAAAAGGTACCTGTCGATCCCTTACAAGCTGAAGTGTTGTGTGCTTTTTTGTCCACAATTTTCACTAATTTCAATGCCCTGCCCATTTTGCAAGAACTTCAAATTGTTGGAGTTGGAGTAAGAGGTACTACACCTAAAATCCCAACTCTGAATTCTACAGACATGTGCATTACCTTTACGAGAATCGTAAACACCTTTCAGAAACCTCATTAGATAAGGTACTCTGGGTTCTGGTGTGTGTCTGTGTTTTCCTGAATACGAACCACAGTGACCTTAGTAGTCAAATACTTATGACCTACATTTTTTCTTGCTGTTTTGTCTGATAGAACAAGATGTTTTACGCTGCAGCCTACGGATTGCGGCGCGATTACAAATGTATTTATAGCTTGTTTCAGTTTAACGGTATGTAATGTAAGTATTCGTTACTTTTTTTTTGCGTCCTAGTAATATCGTCATATCTGCTTTTATCAATCCCGTTCAAATTTAAGCGCAAATATAAATAAGACAAGATAGCGTTTGTAAGTATAAACAAAATTTTCGGGGACTTTTCGTCATAGGTGTTTCTCTCGTTGATGCAAGTGGTGTTAATATATTCCATACGAGCTGACCTGTTGATGTAAAGGACTTGTTCATTTTCCCAGTAGTGCAAAGCCCTGCATGCTTCACTTAAGAGGACTTAAAAAGCTAAATGAATATTGTTTCTTTAGTCTCTCTCTCTCTCTCTCTCTCTCTCTCTCTCTCTCTCTCTCTCTCTCTCTCTCAAACTTTGGGCCCTTGTTAGTGTATAGAGTCTTGGCTGAATATTTTATACAGTGTTCTGAAGTTATCTTGGTGATTTTTTTTTCTGAGTATGGGGTGTAATTATTAAGTCGAGTTGGATGAGTAATACTTAAGGTTTGTATCTTTAGTTTTTAATCTTACCTCATTATAGCCTCCAGTACATGCACTGTTTTCGCATTAGCGTTACACGATTTGCTAGGGAGATGCAATGCTTAAGATCAGGAAATTTTTCCCGTTTCCCATTTGGGAAAGAACGCTCTCAGGAGCTTAGATTGATTATCGAAATGTTAACCTTTGAAATGTTTAGAATGCCCTTTTATTGACATTCGGCTGTAAGATTTGTAATTTTTTTCTTTAGATTTGATCAGTGACTCAGCAGTGGTATTAGATGTTGTATATGCGCAATATGTGCCTTTATTTATTGCTTTCATGGGGAAGTATGCTGAAGGTACTCATTTCCCCCCCCCCCCCCAAAAAAAAAAAAAAAAACGCATTTTTTTCCTCATTTTAGTATAAACTCATTTACGAATTTACATTTCCTGACATGGATACTAATTAAATTTCATATTTGTTGATTTCAGACAGGATGACCTTCGGATTATCTTGTATATCATTTTTCAGTATGGAATAGATCACGCTCAGCCCTTTTCATTATATTAAAGAAAACCCGTTTCAGAGCTATCTGCTTTTACGATGAAATCAATGGTGTGATTACCCATGTAGGCTTTAGTACCAGCACCATCGTTTCCTTAAAGTAAAAACTACTTTGCATAGGATTTTTTTTTTTTTAATATCGACATTATCTTCATCAGTTTTTGCGCAATAGCCTCGAAATCCATGAGAACCTTTTATGGTTTCGCTAGTAATAGCGCATTAAGGAGAAGTGCTGAATGTGTCGATAGGTATTTAGTGAGGAAGAATAATGGTAATTAGTATTGGTAATATAGCAATTGGAGGAGGGTTGAGAAAAGAAGTTTTAGGACAGGTATGTTATAGAGCGTTCTGAGCGCCCAATGCGCCAAGAATTCTCACATTTCTTGTTTCTAGGCTAGAATTCGAGCTTTCTCCTCTTTAGGAAGGTAAGGAGCAGCTATCCTGAAGCACAGGTGGAAAAAATATGGCGACCAGAAGCGATATTACCAAAATGAAGTGGCAGCTAGGAAGAGTAAGAAGGAACATCGCTTCCTTAAGATAGTCTGAGGCACATTGAAACGGTTGCTGGTGCTATTACCATTAGAAACACTCTTCTCAATAACCAGCGGCATATATGCTTGAACCAACAATAAACCTTTGCAGTGTATCGCCCTTAAGAATATACGGGGCCGGACAAAATTTTTTTGGGACACTGAATTATATCATTCATTCGTGTCGGAATATATATATTGGTTTCATATGAAGGTTTTAGGTTGTGGTCCGTCAGTCAGTAGATTCTTTTATACTCCAAAAGTCATGATAGCTAAGATAGATAAAATTTTAAAGTTATCTTCTGTTATATAACTGAAAGATTATAGTAGGGTAGAAGCGATAAAGAATTGACTTGTCAGCTTTTCATGTAACAGCAACTCGTGATATCAAAGAGAATTAGCATGAAATTTGTAGATATGATCTCATTGGGATTGTAGTATCCAGTAAACACTACCAAATACAGTCTTTCGCAAACTGTATCCAAGGAGCCACCGGAGTTGCTGGAAGTGTATTGGTTGTAGCAGTCACTGTCGGTTCCCATCTAGAACAGGTTTGAAAGGGGTCGGTTCCATTTTTCAATTTTTGTTTTCGGACGCATGACGCCCAGTTGAAACAACGATAATGATGAGTGACAACACATTGTCAGACTAGTCTCTCCCAGTAGTGTCGGGAACACCCACCTGTAGAAGAACTGTTCGAGGCCGCCGGCCACAGAGCTGCTAACCCTGGTCAGGCAGGTGTCGCCGTATGCCTTGGCCATCCTCGCGGTGGTGTCTGGAAACGTCCGAAAAACAACTCGGTCGGTACTGGGCTGCTGGCTCTTACACCCCGGTCCTTCCGCGGGAGCCCAGCCTTGCTTTTATAGCACCTTTTGTTTCCTGATGGATCGTTATGATCGCAACTCTTTTGCTAAGAGTATGATGTCTTGCGGATTTAGTTGGCATGTGTTATGTTGGATTCACGTCCCATGATAAACATGCAGGGATCTTGAGAGAAGTAAGGAAGCAGCTGAAGTTATACTATCGTTCAGTTTCAACGGAACGAGTGAGAGAGAATGAGACACACGATGCACCTGATCGTTAAGCGAGTGCTACTGCTACTATTGCTGCTGCCGATACTAGGCTCGAACCCTTGCCTCTGCCAAGGATAAAGCTGTTTCTTAAGGTCCACTCTCCCATACCTTTCTTGAAGATGAACGTACATGTGAAACCAGAGTAGCATTGTCTCCTCCCTTAATACGCCTATCTTATCGACGCCTCCAAAGTCTTGTTGAGCGGGTGGAGATAACGCTGGCAATCCCTGACGTCCACTTGACTTTGTCAAGAAATATTTGATTGTCCCACTTCTTTAGGTGAGACGGTAGCGAAAGTGAATGGTGCTTTTTAACTACTAATATCTGCTGCGATTATTTTGGGAGTCGTAGTTCACACTTCGCCCTCCCTGGAGTTAAGGCAACATCATCAAATATCTGGTTATGGGAGAAACACCAAGTTGTTACCAAGGTAGATAGCGGCGAAAGAAAGCCTTCAGCCACATCGTAAGACAGATGACGTTACGTAACGAGAAAGAAAGGAGTTCACAGAAGGAAGCAGACAATAAGTATCATAAGAATTTTACAACTGCAGGATTGTGTCGCCATGAGTATTTAGTTACCCAAGACGATATCGTTCGTATGTAAGTAGAAACTTACATAAGGATGTCAGAATAGGATATGTTTACAGGAGGATAAAGTGCATGTAACCCAACGTGTCATATGGAGTCAAGGGCCATGTACATAGTGAGGGTGTATGTCATCATCAAACTATCCCTAAATTCTAAGGGAGGTGGAAAGGATCGTTCACATAGTATCTATTTCTTGATGCAGGCAGCCTTAATTTCCATGGCAGTCGATAGGCTTCAGGCATTACTATAACTGACGAACTAGTCACTTGTCGTGCATTCGTGAAAAAGCATAGGAAACAATGAAAAATAGATGCCAGGTTCTCTCGCTCGTCGACGGTACCTGGGACACGTGCCGGGGCAGTAAGCCTCGTCATGATTTAGGTAACGGGTTATGTATTACCCCGCCAGCCAGGGATACCAACATAGGTGAGTGTGGAGCTTCACGCAGGCCAGACTGCGCAGCGTGGGTATGAGGCGAAAGGCATATTTTTTTTTTTTTTTTTCCTCTTCAGACTTGCATTTTTTAGTTCACTATTGATAAGAATATTTTCTGGGTATTTAACAACTACCAGTGATTGGTTGATTACTTCCATAGATTAATCACTTGTGTTGATTACGTCGAAAGATTGTAATGTGATGGTTACTTCCATAAATTGCATTTCTTGATTACAAGAGATTACATATGTTCATTTCTTGCTTAGATATTCAGTCATATGTTGATTACTTCCATATATTGCTTATGTCGATTTTTCAGTGTCAACATTCCATTTTACGAATTCTCGCTTAACGCTTACTGTTCCATTATCTCGTTTTGAAAAAGTTAACTCAAAAATCGAAAGCATTTGACTCCATCTAGCAGTTACCAGAATATTCACAGAGTACACTAATTATTTTGATAGGTTTACTTTTCTTTATATGTCGAAGGCCCTAGTCACGTACAAAAGTCCACATCAAGGACGTGCTCTAATTGAAATATGGAGAGAATTGAGAAAGGGGGGAAAAAATACGGGGAAAGCATTTACGAATTTTTGAGAAAGTGAAACACCTGTCTCTTGAAATAAGCCAGGTCATAGTTATTGGGAAAGACATGAGAAGGTAGAGTGTTCCAAAACTTCGACGTGGAGGGAAAGAAGCAGTTATCAAAACGGCACACCCTTGAGTTGCCGATGGCCACACGATCATTATGTGACGCAGCAGCAGCTTGCCGAGTATTCCGTGGTCTAACTAGTGGTGAGGGCACACAAGCAGCCAGTTCTAGTATTTTTTTCGTTATTGTTTAATGTGTTATACATATACTTTTTTTTATTAAACATAAGTAGAGCAAGATCAGCTGTAATGTATTCATTGGAAATTACATTACTTCATTTGATAATAACTAACCGTATCAAATGAAGGTGTGTGCAACCGCTGTATGTGATTACTATTTATGTGTTATGGGGGAGAGAGTTTTACACTCGTGTTGCCCGTTCTCTTCTGCGTACTTGTGCGCCATGTCTTTACTCCTATGTATTTATGCACAAAGACACATCCCAGCCCATGCTGTGTGTGTGTGTGTGTGTGTGTGTGTGTGTGTGTGTGTGTGTTCGCTCGCTCGCATTGTTTAATGATTTCTTGCTTGTCTTTTCACACAGTTGGGTAAAATTTCTGAGAATTCAGGCAGGAATACAGCTGCCACACATCGCTGGGCGGTTGGGCGTCTCTAGGTTACATAGACACGTTCCCCTATGGCCGAGTTTGTACTGCAGGCAGCACTAGGAAGTCGCCATTGGTTACCATATACCCATTGAGGGAAGAGAATGTTTTGAATGCGTTTAGGTATACTATATAGGCAATTTATGATTTCAGAGGGAAGGATGTTGGCTATACAACAATTCCATCCAGGGTTCGAATCCTGCACATTGCTGTTGGCTCACAGCCAAGCCAGATATTCATCCTTATCGCGGGGCTGGTCAATGAATTGATACCTGGCGTCGGATGGGATATATATATATATATATATATATATATATAGATATATATATATATATATATATATATATATTGTGTGTGTGTGTGTTGCTATATAAGTCGGCAGTAGGTTCAGTGTGTACACCTTCGATATCATCACAAGTAGTGGGGGAGGGAGGGATCAGGCTTGACTGACGCGTTCTCGTTACAGCTGGGGGGGAAATAATCCAGGGCTCATCGTGCATTACCCTCAGACCTATACTGGCCATTACATCGGGGGCCCATTGTCTGGTGCGGGCCACTGCTGCAGGAGTTACACACACACACACACACACACACCGCCGCCACACCAGCATAACTTGTCTCGCGGGAGATAGCCAAACGCCAGTCCATTGCCATCAGCCGAACGTGCCTGTCTTTAAGTGTACGTGATCGTTAAATGCTTATCTTGCGAGTGTATTGCCCCAGTGCATGTGGACTGCGTTTGAGCTGTGTATAGGTCATGTCTTAAATGCCTGTAATATAATAGGCTTTGGAAAGAGTCTCTTGAGTTTTTAATGTGACGTCAAAAATGAGTCACTTGTGTTTTCAAAAAACTTGTTCTCGCTTCTGAGTACGTCTGAATGTTTGTAGACCATTCCGAAACTGATGTTGCGAATATTTTTCATGTGGTATTCGAGGGTAGTTTTTACGTTTTCGTGTGTGTGGAAATGACGCACATTTATCAATTATTCCCGTGTAAGAAACACTAGTTCGCTTGACTTTTAAACGGCTAATGCCACATCGATTTCATGACTAGGTTTGCTACACAAGAGGAGTTTAAAGACATTTATTTTAACATTTTTTTTTTTTTTGTTTTCCTACCAGAATATTTACCTAGAGCGGATTTGATTACTCCGAATGTTCACTGCCTGGAGCGTTTACAGTGCACTCGCTACGTATTTATATCAACTGTCATCGTCAATGGCATTGTGAGCTCAACATCCCTCATCAACGTCCCTAATCAACAATTATTATAATATTTTCCTTGTGTTCTGGCGACAGGCTCGGTACCATGTCAACTCCTCAAGTCCCTCTCGCACGAAAGGTGCTCTTCGTCTTCGTGAAGTTATCAGTTTGTACAACACGGGGGAGTGAGTTGATCACTCGTGGGACCCCATCTTCGCACTATGCATTCAGGTGCATGTGTACACATATGTGATATTGCCCTCACGTGTGTACATTGTGTGTGTTTGCCAGCGGGTGCGTGTATGTGTGTACCTGCCAGTGTTGCCTCCCTCGGTGTGGAGGAGAATGAAGGCCATCCTCATTTTTGCAGCGAACTGTTTTCACGGCGAACGGTAGCACAGCCGTTGTTATCCGGTAAACGCCTGCCGGACCACCACTCCACGACCCCCTGACGGAGACACGATGACCCTCCCCATACTGGCCAGACATTATATAAATAATACTGATGATGTGTTGAAGGAATATCCTAACTTCCTTAGGCTTTATTAATCCCCTTTGTTATATTCATATGTACCCGCGACACTTGCCAGATGCTTTTGGTAATATTGTACAGGGGTACCTAGTGACAACACTAGGACCCCGATTCCTCTATCAAGGAATATAGTGTTGGAACTGAAACTGAACTGACTTTGCTGAGCCTGGCCTAGTCTTCGCGTGATACACGATACTGTTACTGGCGGTCGCAAATCTTTCAACACAAATGTGTCCCTACGGCGATAACCAAGCCCCTTAGTCAAGCCGCTGCCCGTAAGCTGGGTATGTGTCCACTGCTTTCAAAATCGCTTCTGTCTCGCCAGAGGAGCATGTGTATGTGTGTGTGGTGTGTGTGTGTGTGTGTGTGTGTGTGTGTGTGTGTGTGCGCTACTCTTTAAAGTGGACTGCGTTTATCGCAGGAACGAGGGTACGCTCCAAAGTGTATATTGGATAGGTTTTGGAAGAGCCCCACTGTGATTACCTCGTGTATCTGATTCTGTTTGCCCCGTCGTGTATTTCATGAGATGGTTCTGTGTAGTCTAGGAAAATGCCCTGACATGGGCACTGTTTCCCATCACCGTTTGTATTGTATATGCCGATTTATATGGTAGTTATCCCGGTGCAGTTTAGATGTACACCAGAATTCGTGTTCCCCAATTTACCCAATACTGAGAGAGAGTTCCATGCATGTTGGGGTCCTGTCTCATAACTTGTATCTATCATACATTGTTTTGAACTTACACTGTCTCCAAATAAACTGTCTGCATTTTGAGTTCCATGTCTTAGCTATCTCCAGATGTCCACAATTCACTTAGTGTAAAAAATATATTTTAATATCTTTTGTAACATTATCTCTCTCTTAGTTTCATGGTATTCGCTCTCGTTGACCTACCAATACCAGTCTTAAAAGATCTGCTTGTTTCTTACCTTTTCAGACATGTTCGGAAACTTCTACGTTAATCATGTTCCTCTCTCCAGCATGTGTCCCAGCAGGTTTTCGATCCCAAGGATGCTGCTCGCCTCTCCTTGCAGCTTGGTTCCCATACTTCTGGTATAGTGTTCGTTGCCTTCCTTCCTTCCGACATGCCGTCTTCATGAGAGCAGTGTGCCACCCGCTAGCTGGGGGAGTGTCCAGACTTGGTGCAGTATATTCCAGTTAGACACATGCTCGAGATACAATTTTTTTTTCGATTTTCTTTTTTTTTCCTTGTATCTAAAGGCAGTTTTGGTAGGCAGTAAATAATGTGGGAGCTCATTTCCTCTTGATATGACGCTCTTTCGTCTTATTTACTGTGCACTTTGTCAGAGAAGTCGGGGAGTTTTCTATTATGAGTGACGTCTTCCCTAAGAACCCGTACTGTCTGGCTCGTAGTTAGCACCTCCTCTGCAAGAATGCAACCCTCTCGTTTCCTGGTTACCTTCTCCGGTGTTGTGCTGACTGAGCCGTTCAGGGATGCCAGCTCGTAGTTTGGCGATATTTCCATATCTCCTTACTTTAAAAACAGGCACGAGGTTTGCCCTCTTCACGTGCTCTGGGAATGCCTGCTCCGTCGAATCTTTTGACCAACTCAAGTGACCTGTCGATTTCGTTGTGCCCCAGAGCCTTTATGTGGATGAATCTTACTTAGTCCTTCAAACTTGCCTTGGGTGGTGTGTGTGTGTGTGTGTGTGTGTACTTTTCCAAAAAGAGGAACAGAAGGGATTCAAGTGAGTATTTTTTTCCCCTCTAAACCTCAGTCCTCTGCTCTTGGCGCTGCCTCGCTGTCGCGGGAAGTGGCGAATGTGTATGAAAAAAATATATGCATGCAGTTGTCTCTGAAGCGGAAAGTTACTTTCGGTGGGGTGTATCAGTCGTTCTTCGTCGAGGAACTCACTCTAAAGGAGTCCATCATTTCCCTGCTATTGATCGTAGCGCCGTCTTGAAGCTGCAGGTGCCCCGTAAAAGGGGTCCTGTGGTTA
>JAYMFT010113348.1:0-13454 GCA_038088735.1 Panulirus argus
TAACCTATACATATATACATACATACACATACACACATGTACATATTTAGACTTGCTCGCCCCCATCCACTCCTGATCGCTGTTTCCCGCGTCAGTGAGGCAGCGCCAGGAAACAGACGAAGAAAGACCCATCCCCCCACATTTTTTTTTTTTTTATTTGCACATATATGCACAGTACATATATATACATACCAACATATACATATATACATACACACACATACATATGCATATACATATGTACATATTCACATTTGCTCGCCCCCATCCACTCCAAATGCCACCCTGCCCCACGGGAATTAGCATCGCCACCCCTCACGCAGGTGAGGTAGCGCCAGGAGACCAACGGAACGGCCACATTTTTTTTCATACATATTTGCCATTTCCCACGTTAGCGAAATTGCGTTAAGAACAGAGGACTGAGCCTTAGAGGAAAAAAATCCTCACTAGGCCCCCTTATCTGTTCCTTCTTTTGGAAAAGTAAAATGGGAGGGGAGGATTTCCAGTCACCCCACTCCCATCCCTTTTAGTCACCTTCTATAACAAGCAGGAGGGTGAAAGGTGTGCACAGAGTAGAGTACTTGGAACAATGTGGTTTACTGGGGTCAAATTGCTATCAGTGGACTAAAACAAGGCATGTGAAACATCCAGGGTAAACAATGGATAGGTCTGTGGGGCCTGGATGTGGTTTGGGAGCTATGGTTTTGGTGCATTACAAATGACAGCTCGAGTATGGATGTGAGCTGAAGTGGCCTTTTTTGGTCTGTTTGCAGGCGCTACCTCGCTAACGTAGGGGGTGGTATGCTGTTTCCTGTGGGGCAGGGTGGCGCCAGGAATAAATGAAGGTGAGCAAATATGATTATGTACATGTGTGTGTATGTATATATGTATATGTTTGTATGTGTGTGTGTGTGTGTGTGTGTGTGTGTGTGTATGAGTTGATGGGTCTTTCTTTGTCTGTTTCCTGGTTCTACCTCGCTGACATGGGAAATGGCGATCAAGTATAATAATAATAAAAAGATGTATATATCTTTTTTCTTTTATTCATATTTGATCGCCATTTCCCACATTAGTACCAAGAACAGATGAAGAAAGGCAACATCTGCTTACATCCATTCTCGAGCCGTCATGTGTAATCCATCGAAACTAGTTCCCTATCCACAACAAGGCCACATAGACTTTTCCATGGTTTACCCCAAACATTTATGCCCTGGTTCAGTCCAATGACAGCACATCGACCCCAGTATACCACATCGTTCCAACTCATTCTATTTGCCAAAGCCTTTTATCCTAATGCATGTACAGGCCCTGATTGCTCAAAATCTTTTTCACTCTATTCTTGCATCTCTAATTTTGTCTATCCATTTTCCTTGTTCCCTCCACATCTGACACATATATCCTCTTTGTCAACCTTTCCTCACTCTTTCTATCCATATGTCCAAACCACTTCAGCACACTCTTTTCAGCTCTCTCAACCATACTCTTCTTAGTATTCTTTCATTTCTTTCTCTATCAAACCAGCTTACACCATATACTGTCCTCAAACATTTCATTTCAAACACATCTACTGTCCTCCGCATAAACTTATCTACAGCCCATGCCACGCATCTATGCAATATTGTTGGGATTACTACACCTTCAATCATACCTATTTTTTGCCTTTCCAGATAACATTCTTTCCACACATTCTTCAGTACTCCAGAACCTTTGCCCCCTCACCCACCTTAGGACTTGCTTCTGCATCCGTTCGCTGCCATGTGCACCCCCAGGAATCTAAAACACTTCACTTCCACTAAGTTTTCTCCACTCAAACTTGCACTTCAACTAACCTGTCCCTCAACCCTGCTAAACTTAATAACCCTGCTTTTATTCACATTTACTCTCTACTTCCTTTCACATAATCTTCCAAACTCAGTCACTAAATTCTGCAGTTTCTCACCCAAATCTGCCACCAGTGCTGTATCATCAGTAATCAACAACTGACTCATTTTTCAGGCCCAGTCATACCCCACAAACTGCATACTCACCCCTCTCTCCAAGACTCTCACATTTATCCATTTCTTCTATCATTCAAACATGTTTGCTATTTCCTGCATGAGCGAGGTAGCATCAAGAACAGACAACTAAGCCCTAAAGTTAATAAATCCTCACTTGGCTCCATATTGGTATTACCAGACTCTACTTCCATGAGGGTACACCACAAGTGAAAAGTCACCTTTAGTAAGGCTGTGTCACTGGGAGTACAGTCTCATCAAAGAACTTATCACTCCAAAAGAGTCCACATTTCCCTGCTACTGGGTGTACTGCAGCCTTAGGCTACAAAAGCCTCTAGAATGAGGTCCTTTGTAACATTAATTCTTTTTCAGAAAGAGGTCCTGGATAAATACAATAAAAAAATAAATGATCAATATAAGATAACAGCACATCATTCTTGAGGTGAGTTAATGACATGTAAAGGCAGACCATAAACTGTGAGTGCTGCAGCTGTTAGGTACCAACGGCAAAGTGAGCGTGACCGGGCAACCAGTAGAGCTACATCTGAAGGAGGTGTGGCCAGAGGGGTAGCTGGGTCACCATCTTTCCCTTGCAGTGCTCGTATCATCCCACAGGTGAGAAAGTCTGTGTCTTTATCTGTTACGTCCCACAGCATTCCTACCACACAGGGGCTGTAAATAAAGGAAGATAAACTTTCACAAGTGCAACACAAAGCATAGTAGTCAGCCTGCTACATAAAAGAAAAAAATCATAACTTGAGATTTTTAAATGATAACACCACCAAAACAAGGATGCCAAACAGCATCTAATGCACAAAAAGGATGCCGTCATATTTGGAATCTATCAAACAGTCTATTCATATTAAAATAATTTCTTATTTCTAAGACAGCATAGCAAACAGTAATTACAATCAAATTTTGCTAAATTCTATACACATTCCTCTATAAATGAACTCACATAAACATGTTCACTTAAAAATTAATCAGGGCTCTGCAGGTGTTTGTAGACCTGACTCTAGATTGTGGAAAGCTTATATGAAGATGGAAAGACAAAAGAAGGAAGGGAATTTCAAAGCTAAGCTTTTTGGGGGAAGACAGAGATATCTTAACTGTCAATTCTCAAATATATGGGATGATAAAACTGATGAAACAACACCAATGACAAAAGAATTTTCAAGAAAATGTTACAGTGACAAGAGATGATCTATCTTACAGAAGCTATGACAGAATTAAAATTAAATAAATATATAATTTGTGTTATCAGTCTAGAACATACCAATATGCAATTAAGTAGTTGAGGACAACTCCCCATGGATCTGATATTCTCCCTCGAGGAGCTAGACGTACTGAAGCACATCCATAAAGAACAACTAAAGCTCTACAATCCAGCCCTTCAACCAATTCTCCTGGTAAGTACTGACTGCCTGAGCCATGACCAGCATACCTGTTACATATAGAGGATTAATATAAAAGTACTATGGTTACATGATAATTACATGAGGTTACATGATAATTACATGATACCTGTATAAACAAATAATCAGTGGTACAAATCTACCTTTCAGGGCCTTTCATCTTTAATGGATTTCTTCAAGATGGTTGAGAGAGGTGAAACTGCATCTAGATGGAGGAGAATGGAGGTTTCTATGTGGCAATTTTTAAATAAAGTTGTGTATCTATAAATACAAAATAGCTATCTATATCTCTGATGCTCAATCCCTCCGGGAGCTTCCTCAAGAGGGGAAGCCTTGGCAAAAAGTCTCCATTACAGGAAATGAAAAACATGCAGACACTGTGGGCAATTCTGATGCAGAAAGAATCATGGGGCTGTGCCAAGAGCAAAAGGTACTGAGTCGTATGAATGATGAGAGCTAGAATGAAAGTAAACTGTGAAAGATGGGTGACTGTTAGTGCACAGGTACCAAGAAGTGAGGGAGTGAAGAAGAATGCATTTTGGAAAAACAGTGAGTTCTTTGGCAATGTTGGTGTCATGGATCAAATCGGCACTAGGTGATGTACAATGCTAGGGTTGGAGGTGCAATAGAGTGAGTGGAAATTGCTTGTTAAGTTGTGTACTGCAAAATTAATGGTGACTGGAAACACATGGTTTAAGAAAAGGTATACAAGTAAGACTGGGTAAGTTTGACTGGGATCCACAGGTCTTTGGGGATTATGTGTTTTGAGATCTACAGGCCTTTGTGGATTATGTGTTCACAAACTAGAATGCAAAGGAGGTGCTGGAGCTGACTGTGCCAAGATATGTGGCAGGCAGAATGTTTGATCATTTTTTTGATGAGGTGAGAGTGAAAGTTGGTGGTGTGTTTAACTCAGAAAGAGGAGATAAAATATATGTGAAAGAGGTGTGTCTGGAGGGGAGAGTTTGGGAGAAGAAAAATATTGTATAGAGTGAAAGTACAAGAAACAAGGGGAATGGAAGGCATTGTGGGAAACAGTGCTAAATAGTGTAGTAAGCAAAAGGTGGGATGTGGACATATGAGGAAGGGTAGTGAATGATGAAATGAAGAAGTTAATTTGCCTTTGAATCAGAAAGAAAGGTGTATGGTCAGTATCTGCAGGGAAGGTTTGCAAGCATTTGGAAAGAGTGCATGAGAAAGCAGCAGATCAAGAGAATGGTGTGAGAGCTGAAAAAGAGGGCAGATGAGAGAAGGGGTAAGACTGCTGAAAACGAGGGCTTATGAAATATGAAGGAAGAGAATCAATGAATTTCAGGGAGAATAAGAAAATGTTTTGAAAGGAGGCAATTATTGTGAGACCAAGAGAACAAATCGAAGTGATAATCGGGGAAAAATGGAGGTATGGCTCATGGAAGAATGGAGAGGTAAAAGTGTTGGCAAGCGAGAAGATGAACCAGAAAGAATGCAAGGAGGAGTATGAAAGAGGGTGAAGGTTTTGATGAAAGCGCAGTATATGTAGGGATGTAGTCGTGTGTGAATGAGGTTTAAAATGTTTAGAGAAAGACTGTTAAAGGTTGCAATAATAATAGCTGGATACAAGGATGTGAGATATAAGAATAAAGAGAGATATGCATGCTGGACAGATAAGATTAGAAATACTGTGGAAGAAAAAAAAAAGGAATATGGTAGATTGCCTAAAAAGAATGTATCAGCGGAAGTTCAGCAAAAGGATAAGCGAAGAATATAAGATGTGTAAGCACAATGTTAAGAAGCTGATAAAAAAAGCAAAGAAATAGTTGATGAAGATTTTGAGATAAAGTTAAAAAGTTTTCAGAAAGTAAGAAATTTTTCTGGAAGGAGGTGAAAAAGGAGAGAGAGGGATATACGAGTGAAAATGTAAACATGAGAAGTGAGGAAGGGGAGCTGCTGAATCAAAGGGAGGTGAAAATAAAATGGAGAGAGTGTTTTGAAGAACTGATGAATTTGGAAGGTGAGGCAGTAGTCATTACTATTTACCTATACCTCTGATGCTCATTCCCTTCTTGAACTCCCTCAAGGGGGTGATCACAGCAAAAGAGTCTCCATAACTGGTAAATTCCAATGTCACTCCTTAGCTTTCAGTGCCTCTTCTCAATAAGCCACTGGCAGAGGGCAACTCTAACTCAGCATTTTCAGAAGCCCCTACCTAATGTTCATACCAATTACTACCAGATATGCCTACCTAATGTTCTTGCCTAATGTCCCATCCTACTACTACCTAATGCTTCCACCTACTACTTCTACCAAATGTCTCTACTTAATATTCCTATGTAATGTTCCTACCTACTACTTCTAGCTATTGTTGAGGCAGGTTGATTATGTGAAAAATGCAACTGTCACAGAAAGGTGAAGTACTGAGCACTGTCTGAGTGAGAAGGCCAACCAGGGTGTGCTTAATTATTTCATGCATATGAGAAGGAGTGAGGACAGACTGACAAAGAGGATCTCTATGTCAGAGAAGAGGGACTGGGAAAAACCTAAGATATGGAAGGATATATTAAAGACTGCTTTTACGTATTGGAAGAAAAAGAGAGAGAGAGAGAGAGAAGTGGGATATTGAAGATGATGGGCTAGACCAGGGCATATATCATGGGCACAGGAAACCTTGGAGCAGTCTGTGATTTTGGTACATTATGCATGAAAACTACAGAATGGATGACAACAAATAAAGCTTTTGTTTTGTCTGTTCCTGATGCTACCTCACAATGGCAGGGGTAGGGAATTCTGTTCTGAAACTGATTCTGGAAGTTGTGGGCTGAACTGGCACATATTAAATCCTAAATGAAATTGAAATCATACTTCAGAATATGACTGAAATAAAAAACAAAACAAAAGGCAAATTACTTGAAATGTTCGTACACCATTATTCACCATACTATAGTCTGAAGCCAAATCAGTAATATATATAATATATATATATATATATATATATATATATATTTTTTTTTTTTTTTTTCATACATATTTGTCTTTTCCCGTGTTACCGAGGTAGCGATAAGAACAGAGAACTGAGCCTTAGAGGGAAAATCCTCACTTGGCCCCTTCTCTATTTTGGTAAGGAATCTCTACCCGAACAGAAGTCGGGTGCATTAAAGTCTGGCAACATGCGTACCATAAAATTTACAGTGATGAGAAGAAAGAGAGCTGTTTACAAATTCTATATACAAAAAAGGTATCCGATTTCTATAGCCCTTCACTGATACTAATGTTACAATTTTTTGTGTATTTGATTATAGAAGATTCAATGATATTTCTCGTGGTAAAGGAGTTAGAGTTAATGACTGAGATAGCATTACTCCAGTCAATACAATGATCGTAATTTTCTACATGATTAAACAAGGCACTGGTTCTTGCCCTGCTTTTATACTATTCATGTTGCTTAAGTCTAACAGAAAGATCCTTACCAGTCTGCCCAACATAAAACATATGAGTTTTTATATGGTACTCTGTAGGTTGTTGACAACAGCCGCCCAGGGTGATACTACCGTCCTGACTAAAGAGCGTTAAAGTGGTGCCCGGAAGCATCTTACACTTTGCATGTTAGGATTGCTGGTCTTACTTTCTGTATCATCAAAACAGGACTACCGGGCTAGTCCTGCCATCTTCTTACAAACACTATACACCTACACAAACCTTGCTTATTATCATTACTATTTTTAGCATAAGTACTTTTGACAATTCCTGTCCAATCGAACATTAATAAGTATCACTATGACAGAGTCCATCCAATCCATGGCCCCTAGTCCCCGGCATCATGGGGTGCTAAGAATCCCTGGGTTTCAGCCTGAATCTACTGCTAATGAGAGGGAGGGCTCTGGCAGTAGCAGTACCGGCCTCTCCCACGACTTTTCCTTCTTTTTATATTCACTACACCAATATTCGTGGTCTCTATAGTAACTATAGTAACCTTTCCTCAGCTGAACACCATCTGTCTAGTACCGCTCCTAATATCTTACTTCTGTCTGAGAAACTGTTGTCTAATGATGTTCTCACTAGTCCCTTTTTCATATCTAAATATAACATCCACTCACAATTCCGGTTCAAAGGTGATGTTTGTGCTTATTCCAGCATAAGCACATATGTTGCACGCCTCAAGGACCTTGAATCCCCAATCTTTGATGTTATGTGGCTCAAGGTCTTCTTCCTACTTCCACACTTTTCCTATGTTTCGCCTATTGCACTCCTAATTATATAAGTTTCATATCCTTCTTCGACTGTCTAAACTCCTGCCATGAGACTGTGACATCCTCTTACCAGCAAGCCGAGATCCTTTATCTCAAGGATTTCAACGTTCACCATAGGGAATGGTTGAATTCCTCCCAAACGGATGGTGGAGAGAATGAAGCCGTCACGTTCTCCATTCTCAATTATTTAAAGCAATTTTTTCTCATCCTCCTCTAATACCTGACCGCTGTGACCACTCTCGTAATATTCTGTATTTGAATTCCACCTCTACTCCATCCAGCTGTAAATGCACAATCCGCCCCCAGTTGCTTCATCTGATCACACTCTCATAAATGTATATATTCTAACTGCACCTCCCCCTCCAGCAGCCCCTTCTAAGAGTAAATACTGGCAGCTCAACAAAACTGACTGGAATAACTTACGTTACTTCTTTTCTGACTTTCTCTGGGTAAATTACTGTATCTTATGTGGTGATGATTCTGTCTCCGCCAAACGCATAACAGAGGTTATTCTTACGGGAATGGGAGCATTTATCCCCTCTTCCTCCAAGATGACATCTTCATCCAATACATGGTTTACCAATTCCTGTTCTGAGGTCATTCATGCAAGGGATCAGGCAAATCGGGCTTGGAAATTCCAAACTCTCCTTCTTCTGGCTCTCATTCAGATTCTATCACTGCCCGTAATCGCTGCTAGCACGTTATCCGTGAGGCGAAGCGTTTCTTTATTGAAAGGTAGTGCGATAATCTCTCCTCGTCATCCGCTGATAGGTCTTTCTGGTCATCTGCTAAGGGGTTCTTTAACAACTGCTGTCATTCTACCTTCCCTTAACTTATCCACTCTGACGGTACCACTGCTGTGTCTCACGTAGACAAAGCAGCTCTCTTGCTTCCCAGTTTCTCCTCTAACTCCAACTTGGATGACTTTAACATTCCTTCACCCCCTGATGCTATTTCTAGTAATCCTATGCCTCTTCCCGTAATCTCTTTTCGGACTATCCGAAAAGCGCTTCTTTCTCTGGACACAAGCAAGGTCCTGATGATAACCATACCCGTGTACCGAAAGAGTGTGCCTCTGAACTTGCACCTGTGCTTGCTCGTCTTTTCCGTTTCTGTTGAAAAAGCAAAACTTTTCCTTCTCCTTGGAAACATGCTTTGATACATCCCATCCCTAAGAAGGGTGACCGTTCTGACCCCTCTGATTATCGTCCTGTTGCTTTGACATCTACCATTCCCAAAGTCTTTGAATCCCTCTCATCTCCCATATTCTTAAGCACCTCCAAAATCACAGTCATCTCTCTGATCACTAGTATGGCTTCCGTAAGGTGAGATCCACTGCTGATATTCTTTCCTAGCTTATTAATGTCTGGTCATCATCCCTGAAAGATTTTGGGGAGTCATGTCTTGTTGCCATTAACATATCTAAGGCTTTTGAAAGAGAGTGTCATAGGGGTCTCGTCTCTAAGCTACCCTCTTTTGGCTTCCCCCCCGCACTTTGTTCCTTGATATTTAGCTTCCTCTCCGGCCGATCTATCTCTATGGTTGGTGATGGATCAGCCTCCCCCCTCCCCTTTTTATACATTAACAGCGTTGTCCCTCAAGGTTCTGTCCTGTCCTCTACACTTTTCTCCTTTTTTGCGACGATTTCTTGTCCTCCACAAACAATCCAATGCACTCATACTCTGACGATTCAACACTGCATTCATCTACATCCTTTGATTCCGCTTCCTCTTCTCTCACTCGATCTGCATCTCGTCGTGGCACAGCTTCCTCAATAAACTTAGACCTGGACAGGATATCTCAGTGGGGTACACAAAATCTTGTTAAGTTTAATGACTCCATGACCCAATTTCTAACCATCTCTTTATCGAAAACTTTTTACAACTCTCGTCTCTTCTTTGACGGTTCTGTGATTCCACCTCTTGACACAATGTACATTCTTGGTATTACTGTAATATCCACTCTTTCTTGGAAACCCAACATTATGGGAATAGCTAAGTCTGCTTCTAAGATACTGGGTGTCCTCTATAGATGTAGTAACTTCTTTTCTTCCGAACAGTTGATCTGTTTATACAAGGGCTTGATTCATCCTTGTATGGAGTACTGCTCTCACATCCGGGGTGGTTCTAGCTTTGAATCCTTACTTGATAGAGTTGAGTCAAAAGGCTAACTTTCAAACTTGACCCCCTTGCCTTACGCCGCAATGCTGGTTTACTTTCCCTCTTCTATAGGTATTACTTTGGTTTTTTCTCCCGAAAGCTGGCTGCTTGTGTTCCCCCACCACTAGCTAGACCACGCAATACTCGGCAAGCTGCTGCGCACATGTTATTGTGTGGCCATCGGCAACTGAAGGTGTGCCATTCTGATAACTTTCTTCTTCTGCAAGTCGAGGCTTTGGAACTCTCTACCTTCTCATATCTTTCCCAATTACTACGACTTGGCTCATTTCAAAAGACAGATCTTTCAATTTCTCAAAAATTCTTAAATACTTTCCCTTTTTTTTCCCCCCCATTTCTTAATTCTGTCTATGTTTCAGTTAAGGCCTGGCCTTGATGTGGACTTTTGTCCGTGACTGGAGCCTTCAACATATAAAAAGAAAACACATCCCGCAGAACTTTCGGTTAAGTTCACGATTAAGGCATCTTTCTACCATTTTTGTTGCTGACGGCAATATTCATATTAAAGGATTTAAGCAACATGGGAACTAATGTAAGATTATTATTAAAAGGTAGAACTAAAAGGTCCCTGGTGTCAGGGGGAGGTTTGGGTTTACCTCTATAAAATAATTTCTTTGCCCTCTTCAGGAACTTATCAGTGAATGATCTAGGATACTTTAACTGAGATCCAATAGAATATATCTTCTCAAAATCATCAATAGACTGTAGACTGCATATACGTAATGCCCAAAGGAACATAGACTGGAAGGATGATAATACAACTCTGTCATGTTGAGCTGATCAGTAATGGATATATGAACATACATTGGTAGATTTTCTTTATATGCTGAACTTGAACATGTTTCCATCCCTAAGCATCATGCGATACCAGGGCATGTGAAACGTCTGGGGTAACCCAGTGAAAGGTCTGTGGGACCTGGATGTGGTTAGGGAGCTGTGGTTTCGGAGCATTATTGACTGAGAGATTGAAGGCATAAAAAGAGCATCAGATTGGGGAGCAGCAGGATGGTTTTAAAAGTGGTAGAGGATGTGTGGATCAGGTGCTTGCATTGAAGAATGTATGTGAGAAATACTTGGAAAAACAGATGGATTTGTATGTCTCAATTTTGGATCTGGAGAAGGCTTATGACAGGATTGATACAGATGTGGAAGGTCTTAAGAATGTATGGTGTGGGAGGTGAGCTGCTGGAAGCAGCGAGAAGTTTTTATCAAGGGTGTAAGGCAAGTGTACGAGAAGGAAAAGAGGAGAGTGCTTGATTCCCAGTGAAGGTCGGTGTGCGGCAGGGGTGTGTGATGCCCCAATGTTGTTTAATTTGTATATGGTTTGGGTGATTATGGTGGTAAAGCTAAGAGTTTTGGAGAGAGGGGCAAGTATGCAGTCTGTTAGGGATGAGAGGGCCTTGCTAGTAAGTCAATTGTTGTCCGCCGATGACACAGCACTGGCGGCTGACTCGAGTAGGACACTGCAGAAGTAGGTGACTGAGTTCGGAAAAGTGTGTGAAAGTAGAGAGTTGAGAGTAGATGTGAATTAAATGTGAATAAGAGCAATGTTATTAGGTTTAGCAGGGTTCAGGGACAAATTAGTTAGGATATGTGCAGGCCCCGACCGCTCAATATCCCTTTCACTCCGTCCTTCCACCTCTAATTTGGTCTCTCGTTTCCCCTTGTTCCCTCCACCTCTGAAACATATATCCTCTTTGTCAACCTTTCCTCACTCATTCGTTCCGTATGTCCTAACCATATCAACACATCCTCTTCTGTTCTCTCAACCCCACTCTTCTTATTACCACACATCTCTCTTACCCTTACATTACTTACTCGATCAAATCATCTCACACCACACATTGTACTTAAACATTTCATTTCCAACACATCCTCCCTCCTCCGTACAGCTCTATCTATAGCTATTGTCTGGCATAAATATAGTACTGTTGGAACTACTATTCCTTCAAACATACTCATTTTTGATCTCCGAGATAACGTTCTCTCTTTCCACACATTATTTATCGATCCCCGAACCATTGCCCCTCCCCCACCCTATGACTCATTTTCGCTTCCATGGTTCCATTCGCTGCTCACATCCCAACTAACCTGTCCCTCAACCCTGCTGAAACTAATATCCTTGCTCTTATTCACATTTACTCTCATCTTTCTTCTTTCTCTCATTTTTCCATACTCATTCATTAAATTCTGCCGTTTCTCACTTGAATCATCTTCATTGCTGTATCATCGGCGATCAACAGCTAACTCACTTCCCAGGCCCTCTCATCCCAAACAGACCGCATTCTCGCCCCTCCCTCCAAAACTCTTGCATTTACCTCCATAACCTCCCAATCCATAAACAGATTATACAGCCAAGGGGACATCACACACCCCTGACGCAGACCGAACTTCACTGGGAACTAATCACTCTCCTCTTTTCCTATTCGTACACATGCCTTACACCCTTGATATAAACCTCTCACTGCTTCTTGCAGCTTACTTCCTAAACCATGTATTCTTATGACCTTCCACAAAGCATCTCTATCACCCCTATAATATGCCTTCTCCAGATCCATAAATGCCATATACAAGTCCATCTCTTTTTCCAAGTATTTCTCACATTGCTCCTTTCCAATCTGATGCTTTGTACACTCGCACCAAAAAGTCTCTTCCCCCTAGGGTCCTCTGTATTTGGAAATGATCGCACGTTAGAGACGTGGAGGAACTCGGTATGGTTGTTACGTCTAACTCAGAGCAGCATCCCATAAATACATGATAACTGCTCTATACAATATATTTGTTGTAGAAGAGAATGAGGTTGGATAGAATATAATATCATACGTAAAACCGGTGACGATTTGCTGCATTGGTGTTTACAAATTAATTATAAAAAGTACAATGACTTGGAGAGTAAGGGATGAGTTTCCAAATAGGACTATGATGCATAATTTGCTGAGCTGAGGTGACACTGGAGCAGGCTCGAAAAAATATGAACCAGACGAATCGGATATTCTGTTAATTTGCAATGATATTAACTTCGAATGACAGACTTTGTCATATGATTATACAATGACAATGATCTACATCATAACCATATCACCTTGCATCATCCATATGACAGCCAAGCGGCGTTACCTATGAGTACATGTAACCAATGGTGATACAAAACCTATGGCTTCTTCGTCGTGGTCAACAGCTCATATAGACGACGGACTGACCACTCATACACCCGCCCCCCACCCGAACTGTTCATATAAACTGTATTGATTCCGTATTTATTCCAAACAATGATGAGGGTATTACACATACTTCAGCAGTATTACAGTATTTTGCATTCACAATCAGCGATAACAATGTGATCCAGCTGTTATAATATATGCATATTTCTTAGTAATATTCTAATGAAAATGTCAACAGGACCTCGGTTATTAGGAACCAATGCTGATAGTAGCCCACATTTGGTATCAGTTATTAATACCTTTATTGATACAGTTTCAACATCACACTAGTATCATTACAGTTGTGTTACCAACCACAGCTAGTGTATGAGCAATATCATATATTCTTTCTAGCCCTACCATGTCGAGCTGTAATCATTACCCGGCAACTAACGTTTGTCCATGTCGTCTGGCAGTGCATGGCTGCATGCTTAAAGTATCCAGT
>JAYMFT010113359.1:0-13453 GCA_038088735.1 Panulirus argus
TTTTTCCCAATTTCTCAACTCTCTCTATATTTCAAATAGGGCCCGGCCTTGATGTGGACTTTTGTCCGTGACTGGAGTCTTCAACATAAAAAAAAAATATATAAAGCAGCTGGGGAAACCATGGAAAGGTCTGTGGGGCCTGGTAGTAAACAGGAAACTATGGTTTTGATGCATTACACATAACAGCTGGAAAATGGATGTGAACGAATGAGACCTTTTCTTCATTCGTTCCTGGCACTGCCGCACTAAGATGGGAAATAAAACACTAGTATGAAAGAAAAAGAAAGAGCTTATATATTGCGTGCAGCTTACTGTAGGTAAAAAAGGTCAGGAAAAACATCTTGTATTGGCAGTATTCTTGTTGGCTGCAAGACGTGGCATAAGTAATTAGTAACAATACTTAGAATGAGTTCAGTCCCACCTTTGAATTCTCAAATGGCAGTGCTGCTTTTTGGATACTTATTGAAGCCTTTCTGTGATCATTACTAGTACAAAATTGTTTGTATTTATACTTTTTATTTTTTGATTTATTTATTTATTTATTTATTTTTTTGTAATATTTCCTGGCACTACCTCGCTGACATGGGAAACAGTGATCAAGTATAATAAATAAATATATATTTACCCATGTGGTCGCATTAAGCCTACCTGGAGTTGGTCTGGGGGGTCCATCTCGAACCATGCAGCCTTATGTACCACCAGGTGTTCAGTGTGCTTTCCTGATCATTTAATCCTTTCTTGGTCATAGCCCTCACATCTGCTGGTTCATTTAATCCATGCTGGTCAGGCACGTTTAATGGAGGTGATGCACTTTTCCATGAATGATGAATGATGGATTTTCATGACAGTTTTACAGCAATTAATTTGTTAAAGTTATTAAAGTTTTGATGCTTTACACACAACAGCTGGAAAATGGATGTGAATGAATGAGACCTTTTCTTCATCCGTCCCTGGCACTGCCTCACTAAGATGGGAAATAAAACTAATATGAAAGAAAAATAAAGAGCTTGTATATTGCGTGCAGCTTACTGTAGGTAAAAAAGGTCAGGAAAACATCTTGTATTGGCAGTACTCTTGTTGGCTGCAAGACGTCGCATAAGTAATTAGTAACGTAATACTTAGAATGAGTTCAGTCCCACCTTTGAATTCTCAAATGGCAATGCTGCTTTTTGGATACTTATTGAAGCCTTTCTGTGATCATTACTTGTACAAAATTTTTTTGTATTTATACTTTATATTTATTTATTTATTTATTTATTATTTTTTTTTTTTTCATTTCCTGGCGCTACCTCCCTGATGTGGGAAACAGTGATCAGGTATAATAAATAGATATATTTTTACCCATGTGGTCGCATTAAGCCTACCTGGAGTTGGTCTGGGGAGTTCATCTCGAACCATGCAGCCTTTTGTACCACCAGGTGTTCAGTGTGCTTTCCTGATCGTTTAATCTTTTCTTGGTCATAGCCCTCACATCTGCTGGTTCATTTAATCCATGCTGGTCAGGCGCATTTAATGGAGGTGATGCACTTTTCCATGAATGATGAATTATGGATTTTCATGACAGTTTTACAGCAATTAATTTGTTAAAGTTGCTTAGGCCATAAAGAAGAGATCTCTGACATTCCTAATACATAAGTGACAGAGGGTCAAGTTTAAGATGGCAACCTTATGTTAGAAAAAGGTTTTCCTCCTGTAGGTTATACAGTTGATGTTGCACTAGTAACTGTTACTTACATATGTTGCGTTACAGGTAGATGTTTCTGAGTGCAGTGTACACAGATAAATGAAGGTCATACACCACTAGAAAGAGTATATGTTTATACAAAAGGACAGTAAAGCTTGTTACATTTGAAATATGGCTGAGTGAAAGTTATATCTGGAAAAGATTGAGAGGTTTGTGATAGGGCATAACAGATTATGGTTGTTCAGGACCTAAACCTATTTTGAGAATGGTCCTCTGATGTGTGTCCCTTGTTCTCTTCCACAAAGATGGTCTTTTATCCATTTAATGAGGCCCCTCTTAATTCCTGCCTGATGATCCAGCTTCTTAATCACCCTCCTGTTCATTATGACCTCAAATGCTTTCTGGCAGTCTAGGTACAAACAGTCCACCCAGCCTCTCCTTTTGTCGAAAGCAGAGCTCGCTTCCTTGTAGAAATATAAGAAGTTTGTTACATGTGACCTTTCCTTTAAACTGTGGTGTCTTTTAGTGTAGGTAAATTCTCCCTAGTAGAAAGTCATTCATTTCATTCATTTTCTTTCTGATTATCTTCTCTAGAACCATGCAGACCGTGCTTGTCTGTGAGACTGTGCCTTTAATTTAGTGCCACTTCCTGTCCCCTTTTCTTGTAGATAGTTATGATTTTAGCCCATTTTCACTTCCTTGGCACTGCCTCTCTCCAGTGACATCTTGAACTGTATTTTAAGAGGTTGTTTAGTGTATATCCACAAATCTTCAGCACTTGAGAAATTTAATTAGGACCATGAGCCTTGTATAGGTTAAGACCTTTTTGTAGTCTGTTAATGTCTTGTCTGGATATTTCAATTCTTTTTAAAATCTTTTTCTAAAGTCTTTATTCCACCTCATTGTTGTTAGGAGTACAGTGTCTTCCACTTTGAAAACTCCTTGAATTTGTTATTCATTTCTCACACATCCTTTCAGCCTCCTCTATGGTTCTCTCTGATTACCTTACACTGATTAGCTGCTCTTTAATTGGCATTTTATTCTTGAATTTATGGAAAAGTTGTTGATTTCCTTTAAACTTGTCCACAACATTCTTCTCAAACTTAGTTTGATCTTTCTTGTCCTGCTATATTTGTTACTTTGTTTTTACCTTCTTAAGCTGCTCTACTTTTTCCAATGATCCTTCATTCTTATCCTGCTTTACTTTTTTACTCTGTTCCTTCTTTCTCATCTTACTATGTATGTTCCTTGTTCTGTTA
Organism: Panulirus argus; assembly: GCA_038088735.1. Lineage (NCBI taxonomy): Eukaryota > Metazoa > Arthropoda > Malacostraca > Decapoda > Palinuridae > Panulirus > Panulirus argus. Next base: position 2,944 of record JAYMFT010113359.1, read on the forward strand.
TACCTTCCAAATGACTATATTAGATTTGCTTGTTGTTTCAGCTTTCTGGTTTGTTTTTCATGTACTTTTACTGTGTTGCAGTTGGTTACATTTGATAAGTTTATGCAACCTAGTTAATTTTTTCTTCATAGATATGACTATAAACGAAAGATAAGTAAAGTAAATGAAATTAGTAGTTCCGTTATCTATTGGTGTACTGGAGTGTTCCTTAGTTTTTTAATTTTGCTCACAGATTTCAAAGATGCATTTTATTATGCAGTAATAAATATATGTAATGGTGTTGATGACATCATATTTTCCTTTGTAAGTATTATTAAATGTTGACTGGCTCTTAGACATATCCAGTATGATTTAGCAGTATAAGTGTAAAATACAATAACATTGTTGGCTGTGTTTTCAAATGTATGATATAGTTATGGGAGCCTATTCCCAAGTGGCTGATGATTTTGCAGTTTATTTGCTGCAGTACCTGGATCAGTTTCTGGATTGGGGCTAGAATGGTTAGAGTACATTAGTACCATAGCAGATAGTACACAAAGGAATCATGTATCTAACATTATGTTTATCCATCTTTGATTTTCTAGTCACTTGGGCATGGTACCCATTTACACCTGGATGAATTAGGGGAGCATCTTTTGTTGAGGTTGATGTACATTATACACGACAGTTAGAGTGCTTATGAATGAGTAAGGCCATTGTTCAACTGTTCTTAATGATATCTCCTTGTGGAAGGAAATGGCTGTGAGTATGAATATGAAAAAATAAATCCTACCTGTCCCCCACTCCTCCCTTATCTAGGTAGTCAGGAACAGAAAACCGAGTCTTGAGGAAGAGTCTGTTTTTATACTGACATATGGTTCCCTAGGATGAGACCCAAGGCAGTGATGGGAGGAAGCTTGGGAGGAGATGTAGGCAAGGAATCAGGAGGATGGAAGTAAGCGAAGAAAAAGAAAATTACTTAGCCTTTGACCTTTCATAATGTTACATTAGTTTTAGACAAAAGAAGTATTGTAATGTCATTTATTTGGTTAATTTGCATTCAGTTTTCAAAATTATGAATTTGCTGGAATTAAAGTGATATAATAGATTTCAGCAAGATTAAGTGTTTAGAAAATTTTCCTGGGCCCATTCTTAATTGGCTTTTCTTCTGGGGTTGGTCTTGATGGTAGAAACTTTTTTCATGCTAGTCCATAAGGTTGAGTGGAAATGTGAGGATGATTTAAAAAGTAAGTGAAACTGTGGCAGATGTATTCTTTAAAGTTTCTTTGATAGATTTAATGACTATTACCTAATGTCTAAAGGATGCTGTTTCACAGTGCATATTTCAGTCCAAAATATGTTCTATGTGTTCAATGGTAGGAAAGTGAAGCCTAGCCGTAATGCTCTTTATATTAAAAGGTACCCTCTGTAGGATTGCCTTGTTGTCGTACTGATCACCTCTAGGTTGAAATTTTCCCTCTTTCATGTCACACCAAAATAAATGTGATCAGCCTCAAAAAACAGAAAAGATAGGTAATATATTTTGACATTTTCTGTGTGCCAAGCGCCACGTACAACTTTTTTGGCCAGACACTTGGAAAATAAGTAATCAGAACGATCTGTAAATTTTGGAGTGGTCGTACCTGTGAAACGTCATTGGTTTGTTTGTGAAATATGTTGGTGGTCTGGTAATGCAAGCTACATATATGTATGTATATATACTTTTATATATATGTATCTAACTATTTTTGTGGCAGCTTCAGAGTTAGTGCATACAATCCTTGACAGTTGTTATTTCTTGTCAAAGGTTCACTAACCCAGTGTACAATATGTTGCTGTGACAGCTCATGTTTGGTGAGCTTGTGTCATTGGACATAATCTTCACTTATCTGCTAGAAAAAGCTTCAATAGGTGTTGTTACAGTGTTAGTCTGACACTAAAAGCACCTTTACTCTCCCCAATATGGGTGTAAAAGTGATGAAATCCCCATGAGATGAATTAGTTGCTTATGGGTCCTCTGGCATTTTACTTTATATGTCATGTTATGTTTGTCGCTTGAGACTGCAGCTTATGAGCATTTGATGTGTATCAAGTTTTTTTGTGATTTTATTTTTTTACCAACAAAATAGTTAGGTTTAACTGTCTTCATTTCCATAGTTTGATTTTAAGATGTGCAGTGTGCAGTGTGATCACTCGTATGGCTTGTTTGTTGCTTGGGACGGCAGCGCATCCATTTGTAGTTATGCACCTTATTTGTGATTTTTTCCCATAAAGTACATGAACATGGTTCTGTTTTAACAGTCCATATTACTGTAATCTGTCTTGTTGCCTTCTTCCACATTCAGAATAGCATGGCTGCTGAACATCTCCACATCTTCAAGTGTAAAAGACTCGACAGCCACACTCAGAGCATACATCGAAGAATGCTGCATATTGGTGTTCCTGTAAAGTAAATGAAGCATTTGCCATTTGTATGGACTAAGAAGAGGAGGAGTAAAGCAGTTGAGAAATAGATGTAATTTTAAGATTTGCCATTTTTCACTTATCCTTGAAGAATATGAAGCAGTGTATTCTTTTGTACCTGAAGCTTTACTCGTTCCCATTGCCTTTAGAATCCAGTCCTGGATGAATATTGGTCAGTCAGATGTATGTGTTCAGGTTGCCTGAAGATTTCAGTCTGGAATGAATACAAGTCATTTAGCTGTACTTGTTTACATTGCCTTTAGGTTCCAGTCCTGGATGAATATTGGTCAGTAAGCTGTATTGTTTATTGCCTTCAGGTTCCAGTCCTTATCGAGTATCAGTTGGTAAGCTGTACTTGTTCCATTGCATTTAGGTTCTGGTTCAGGATGAATATGTTAGTCATTTCAGTAGTAATAAAGAATTTATATCTATTCATTTGAAATTAGAAATAACCGCACTTTTGATTTTTGTCAGATTAACTATCAAGGGTGTGTAGCTGAAGCTTTTGTCCGTGGTCATTCGAGAACTAAAGGTTTGCTTTGTTAACAAGACTCCCACCTGAGGTAGTGCTTTTAGACAGCTTAGATTGGTATAATTTATTAACATGAGTATCAATGGAAGATGGAGAATCTTTTTATCATCTGTGATTCAAACAGCCATCAGAGGAAGACTGGAAATCATCAAATGTCTAAGTTAACTTTTTGATGATGAATATGAATACTATCAGCAGTGCTTTCTTTGCATCTACTTTTTTTGTGAGCACTCATCATAATGGAGGTGCTAGGTGTGTTCTTTTTCTGTCATGAAGTGGAACAAGTGATTTGTTCAAAAGGTCCGAGAGGTCATCATATTGGGGCAACTTTTTATTTATAACTTGTACAACGAAATTAGACTTGAAAGAATAGCTTTGAGCCTTACATTCATGTAAAGTTGCTTCCACTGTACTAGCCAGGTCTTAGATGTTGGATTTTTTTTTTTTTTCCAATAGATTCTGTTGAGATTGGTTAGTGCCTTAATAATCAGTAAAGTTAACATTAACTCTGTGATGTTTAATTTGTTAACACATTGGAACTAGAGCCTTTTTCCATTATAACTGTCAGACTTGGCATGTCTCCAAATTAGATCACCAAATGGGAATATTCTTTGTTAGGAATTACCATGAAATCACAGTCCATTTTAATATTGTCATTATTTGTAGACTTGCAATAGGATTAGTGTAAAAAAAAAAGAAAAGAAAAAAAGAAAAAAAAGGCCAATACATTTTAGTCTGCCCAGAGCATTGTTGTCCAACAAATCTTTGTTCTCATTGGGTCACATATTTTGTGCAGAATGCTGCTAACCACACAGTTCTCTTAATTGGAGTTTCTGCCGTGGACTTAGTATTGTATATGATTAATTTTTTTTTTGTTTTATCTTTTCAGCTGCATTTTATACACCCTTCTTTAAGGAGGTATGGGATAAGAAGCCGGAGATTGAGCAGGCGTTTAACATGGAAGACCCTTCAGGCTTGGACGACTCTGGTGAGGGTACACTAGAACGACCTCCTCACCATTACCACCGTAGCATCACACTGCCACCACCAAGACGTAGCCTTCCACCCAGATCTCAGTCTGCAGAAGGGTGAGCGAGATATAATGTAGTTTCACAATGAAACTGCAGAAAAATGTATGCGAGAGAGACTTTGACAGATCTCAATCTGCAGAAGACTGAGTAAGATTTAACGTAGTTTTCACAATTAAACTGTACGAAACCATATACGAGAGAGACTTGGGAGCCAACATTGTCTCTAGCTTGTCACAGTAGCCCTGCATTACTAGAATAGAAAAGGAAACAGTTTGTTTGCTGACAGGTATTAGGATAGCTTTCAAGTATAAGGAAATATCTAGCACTGTGTTCATATCCTATGTAGAGCTAAAACATGAATATGCCTCTCAGATTTGGTTACTGCACCTAAAGAAACACAAAGAACTAATAAAGAAGGTCCAGAGGAGGGCAACAAAGTTGATACCTAAAAAAGAGTGTGTTGTGGGTAAATGATGAGAACTGAGAATATTTCTGCATTGTTGAAATGCAGTAAAGCCTTGTATGTATTGACCTGATTCTGGAAAGAATGCATGGAATGCTGTATGCAAAGGAGACATGAAAGGACTGGGATAAGTGTAGACTCCTTTGCCTTGGCCACCCTTTGATGGGAGTTCCTGGAGGGAATGGGCATCAGAGATAGATGGATAGCAAGAGGACTTAATTTGCCTACCTGGAAGAGAGAAGAGTGAGGGGTGATCTGATCAGAACCTTTTAAGGTTTTAAACGAGTTTGATGATGTAGATAGTAAAGAATTCTTCAGAAGATGCAGGGATAGAACAACCAGAGGCCATGATACAAAATAAAGCAAGAAAAAGATAGAAAAGTTGTAAAAAAGTTCTTTTATAGTAGAGTAGTGAATGAATGGATATAATGAAAATGTAAATACCAGCAACATAGAAAAGTTGTAAAAAAGTTCTTTTATAGTAGGGTAGTGAATGAATGGATAGAATGAAAATGTAAATACAAGCAGCATACATACGTTAAAAAAGTTGTATCATATTAAAGAATATTCAAGAGATGGGGCCTCATGAGGAAAGAACCCCTTCCCCACATAATACAAAGGCAGAAAGTAATTACAAGTACGTGATTGCATACACTTGCTGATAACACTTTTTGACTTATTTAGTCATTTTACTGTGGTTTTTGTGTGTGAAAAATACTGTTCTAGGACACATTATTCTTGAGTGAATCCACTCAAGAAGGGTTGGCATCATAATGACAATCAGGTTTCATGCTTTGATAACTTAGTATATGACTTCACCAAAAAGAAAAAATATTTCTTTTTATATCCTCTTTCAGAAGCAGTTCGGAGATATACGAGACTGTTCCGACAGATGGTTCTCTGGGTGATGATCTAGATGAGCCCCTCTCTCCAGTCTTTCCGGATGATCAGCCACTCACACCCTCAGATGATTCAGACATATACTCCCACATTGATAATGATGAAGAGGAGCACCTTGTCAAACCCTCACAGCTCAAGAAGCAGCATAGATTTCAGCAAGGTAAGAATATTGAAACTTTTGGTCTTGCTTTTTAAGAATTTGCTGATTGATTGGGCTGACTATCTTGTGAGTAGAAGAACTTAATTACTTGTTTATTTGTGGTATGGTTTCTGGAACATTGTTTTTAAGCTTACTAACTGTGTAGCGTTTCATCTAAAGAAGGTACTTTTCTGAAACCGGTAAAGGCAAATAACCATAACTCCTGTCTCTGCACGTTTGCCAAGGTCAGTTCTGTTCAGCTGTTGTCATATATCTCATAGCTAATAACTGTTTCTTTTATATTCAGAGAAGCAAATTGAAAAATATTATTTTATATTTTCCAAGGCTGACAGTCTTATGATCCTTTTAGTCCGGCATCTTGGTAATTCTATTCAATTGTGACAGTTATAATGATTTTAGGTTAGTTTTATTCATTGTGGTATTGGCCTGCCTTGCAGTACATTTCTTCAACAGTTCTAATTAGTATCCCTTTTAAAGGTTATTTCAAAGATCATGTGAAATAGGTATTGATTTTTATATGCCTTACCTTCTGTTTTAGTTAGCACTGAGCAAGCTTTACACTTTTATCCTATTGAGTTGGCACAACTTTGAAAAAATATCTAGAACAGCAGTTTGATTTTTGTATCACAAGACTTTCATTTCATATTTTGAGATGCCTGACTTACATGTTTTTGTGAACTTCATAGTTTCCTTACTTAGCAACCAGTAGCCACTTTGTCTGCATACTTATTGTAGCAGCTGTTGTTTACTTATCTTGCATTCTGAACTTAGCAGTTATCTTGTCTGTGTTTTTGATAGACAAAGAATATGTTACTCATTATGCTTATTTGATGTTGCCTATGTATTCCAATTTTTGTGCATGCTTGACATCATCTAGTCCATGTGCACTTGTAATTTTTGACCCATTTTTTCTTAACATATGTAGAGAACTTGGTAGCCTTTTTTCCATTGATATTCTTAACTTAGTTTTAGTTATTGATTTTTGTTTATATACTTGTATAGTGTTTCAAGTGTATGCTTGACAAATGGTGTAGTAGAAATTACATCTTGTACCCTCTTCTAATGTTCCCTGTGGGATGTTTTATATTTGGCTTGATTTAGATTATTGATTGATGGTATCGGGGGTAATGAGTTATATCCATTAACCGTGAAATGTCAGGTTTAGACTTACTCCAGGCGGATATGCAAAAAGTTGTTATTTATATCTCAAGACCCATTAGCAAATTTTAAAACATTTTCAAACGAATTACATTTCTGTATTATGGTTGGCATCAAATGTATGTACTGAAAGAAGTGACATTTAGAATCAAGGTTACATGCCTCAGGTGGTGTTAGCCAAAATGCCCAAGAACAGAAATAGTTGGAGAGCAAAAAATGAAAGAAGAATGCAACACTGACTTTATAAGATAGTTTGGCTTAAGATTATGGGAAAGGCTGCTCGCAGTTCTGTTATACGAGTGTGTTTTAGAACCAAACATCAAAGTGAAGGAAACCAAATGAAAAGCATATAATTTTGATAACTGAAGCCAGCTGATCTGGCACTTACGGCACAAGAATCTATATAACTGCTTGAAAATTATCGTTAATTGAAGAAACTTTTCTATACATCTTTATCAGTATTACAGTCTTTAGACAGTTCATTGACTTTCAGGAAGAAAATAAGCATATTTACAACTCATTTAAATGTAACAGAGTAGACTTCTAAGTTTGATTTGAAATTTAGAAATTCTTAGGACCTGAGTATATTCAATTTTTTTTTAATTTTATTTTAAGAACTAATTGCCTCCTCTGCTTTAGTGGGGTAGTGTCAGGTACAAAATAACAGTAGCCTCATTTACACACACACCCACTCTTTAGTAGTTGTGTATAATGTCCTGAAACCAGAGCCTATCAGTCACAGCAAGGCTTCACAGACTACTACACATCTTCCTTAATCCATCCAGGACTTCAGCTCTTCTTTCAACCTTTGAGTCTCTTCAGCCCCCATGGTTCTGTTCACTGGTATCTTCACTTCCAGGTACATAGCATAAAGTGCTTCATTTCCCCTAGCACCTTCACAAGGCCTCTCAGTCAACCTTATTTTCTTTCCAGATTCATAAATGCCACACATAATTCACACACTTTTTCCAAGTATTTCTCACGTATAGTCCCCAGAGCATTTCCCTGGTTCACGTAGCTCTCCTAAACCCACATTACTCCTCATCAGTCAGATGTGTGCATGCCACATACCACCACCCTTTTAATCACCAATTTTCCTTACACCTTACATACACCTTACTGGGTATACCCAACAGTGCCACTCTTCCATACACCTTACCAGGTATACCCAATGGATACATGTGCTTGTGATTCAAGCATTATCTTTTCTTCCCATTGCCTTTTATATAAAAGCTTCACACATGCATTCTACTAGTCCTGTGGCACCTCATAATGGTTCGTACTAGAGGAAATTAATTTCAACTCCTCAGTTAAATTTAGACAGGACATTTAAAGGTGGCAAGGTTACAGGAAAAGATAAAAGAAGGAAGACAGTAACAGATTTGATGTTTATGGAAAGGAGTTACAATGTCTGCAGAGACCTTGTCCACTCTGCATACGTTTTCAAAGGCAATGTCATCTTACATTTTAGTACTTTGTCATCTCTCCTTTTGCTGTGATTACCATCTTCAGACATCTGGGCATGGAATTGGGAAGGTTCCTGAAGTATTCTAGGTCTTTGTTGTGGGTCCTTGGGATTTTGATCTCCCAAATGAGACAAGTCACTGATGAGGTGTTGCAAGAAGCAAGCTTGGCTTTCATCTGATTTAAGCAGTATTTGATTGGCTTAAGGTCTAGGAAGATCCTAGGCTACTCTGGCAGTTGAATAGTTTTCTCTTGTAATCAATTCATTATCTTTCTAGCCTTATGGTAGGGGTCACTATCCTTTATAATGTGATCATACCTGTGATCCTCATAAAAAGGTAGCAGATGGTTCTTAAGCACCTTAAATACAGGCCCTACCCATTACACCAGTGAAGCCATCCTAGATCATCACAGTATGAAATGAGTGATGCTGGCTGGCACCCTCCTGCCCCTTCACCCTCCCCTGCCTGGACTGCACGCACTTGAAAGAACTTTCATCGGCACACAGCACCTCACTCTGCTGTTGCTCACTCCAGTCCTTGTATTTCTTTGCAAATGTGAATTGTTTGCAATTAATTTTCTTTGTAAGCAAGGGTTTGGTAGCTTGCTTGCATGAGGGAATGTGAAAGTCGATTTGCTGGAGATATTGTATGGTTCTTTGAGAGATGTTTCCATGAAGTTTTGGATGGCTTTTCTTGAGGTCAGCAGTTGAAATGTGAAGTTTTCTCATACCTCTCATCTGTAAGGGGATATTTGTAGATCTAGAAGTCTTCCTTGGGCGACCAGGGATAGGTTTTGTTGGAAGGATTACTTTTTCAAGAAGGCCACGAGTTCTGGCAAGCAGCCGCCTGATTGTGTTTTAAGTGCCCAGTGCACCTAGAAATCTTAAGTGAATCCACATTTTCTTGCTTCCAAGTGAGATTTCAGGTTTGCTTCTCTGTAGAAAGGTAAGAGCTAACAATCTTGAAGCTTGGTGGAAGAAATTCCGCACCCAAAAATGAAATTTCCAAGATGAAGTGGTAGCCAGAAGTCATGAAATGACATCCTTCCTTAAAATAGCCTGAGACACACTAAGGCATATTGCTAATGCTCATGCTATTAGAAGCACGTCTCAATAACCATATGCATTAGGATTTCACCATGAGGGCCTCATATGGTTGTATCCACAGTAAACCATAGGGGTTTATTGCCTTTGAGAATATATGTGACAGACAAGATTTTTTTTTTTTTAAGACAGTGCATGGAAATGTCATCTTGAGAATATATGTGACGGACAAGATTTTTTTTCTTAAGACAGTGCATGGTAATGTCATCCCATATGGTAACCACACAGAAATTGTGGGAAACAACTGCTAGTCATAGACAGAAACTGACCAGAATGTTTTGATGGCTGCCAAGGAGTCTCTTTCCTTATTTGTAGTGGATTCAAATATGCACCATGAACCCTGGATGTTTTGTAGATCAATTATCTCGACATCTTCCAGTATCTGAGACTAAACAATGTAAGATGTGTTGATGAGCTAAGCTTATTGGCTTAATCATCATAGTGTGAAGTGATTGTCTTTGCTTATACTAAGAATATTTGGAAAGATTGGACGTAACCTCAGCAAGTGGTAGCCAAGGGGAAATGTTGAAGATAATAATCAGAAAAATTTTAGAACTTATGTGAAGACAACAAAGTGTTTGGAAATTTTAAAGGGAAATGTTTTATAGGTAGTTTGGTGTGCCAGACCACTGAGGAAGGTATTCAGTGTAATTTTAACCTGAACTAGAAATCTTTAGTGGGAGGGAGTTTCAAGGTATATTTGCCGTAAGCAACTGAAGTCATTCAGTTCACATAGTACAGAAGTCATGTAATTTTATGCAATTTACTCTTTTTGATTTTTTCTTTGCTTTCACTTCAGACTTGTGCATCTAGTCTTTAGACATCCATATGTTCTTTATCATCATATCTTAGAAAATGTATCTAGGCATAATTATTGCATGTATTTGTAGAACCAAGGCAGTTACCTCTGAGAGTATGCCTTATATACATTGTACTTAGAAATTGTTGATGAGAAAGGAAAGTTTAGAGTGGGACTGAACTGACCTTGGCAGTCATAGAGATGTGGGCAATGATTTTTCAATAGTCCAATCCTCAAAACAGAATTACTTTTCAGTTTCATGATGTGGTAATGTTAGTTTTGAAAGTCATTGTATGTTTCAGATTAATAGAAAGTAAGATTCGTAAGATATGAGAGAAACACTATTATTTAGAATGCTGTGTTATGTGAAACTAATTCATTTAGTTTATGTGAATTGTTTTGGTCTCTCTCTCTCTCTCTCTCTCTCTCTCTCTCTCTCTCTCTCTCTCTCTCTCT
>JAYMFT010113380.1:0-13452 GCA_038088735.1 Panulirus argus
GTCGATACAGTAGAAGTGGTGTAACTATAACATACTCTTTTCCTATGGAGGAAGTCAATGATCCATACATCATGGATCGTCTCTAAGTCATATATTCTGATGTGACGCTGAAATTCAAAGGATTGCAGACGGCAAAGAGACCACTGGGTCCTCTCGAGGTCGTTTGCAATAGAAGATATCAGAAACACAGAGATTTCTGTGGATGTATGGTCCTCTGTGGTGTAGCGGTTAGCGTTCCCTGACCGTGACATAGTCTCTCTGTGGCTTTTCACTTGTCACACCTTATGACCATCTGTGGCCTGATCGGTGGCCACTCCTTTGCAGCCAGTCTGAAAATCTATTAGCTACCGCCATGCAACACCCTCTGAACTATGTAACTTAACTCTCGTTTTTTATTCTTTAGCGAGCCGAAAAATCTACGAAAATAATTGCGTAAATCACTTTACGTACTTTCGTTATACGTGTCAAATATATCGCAAAAGAAATTAGACACGAGCGACTGCGTGTCAAAACCATCTTAAGAATCACTGATGACATGGTGATTCACTTGACCATGTCACAACTCTTTCTTTATGATCGTTCCCATAAGTTTCCTGACTAACGATGCTAAGCTAATTGGGAAGTAATTTCTAGTGATGACTGATTGCCTATTTTTGATGTTTTATGCTGGCAGACTTCCAGCCTTGAGAAACCTTCAACGAAAGAAGTAAGTTACTGTTCTAGCAACGACTAAGACTGTTGTATAATGAATAGGGGGTCGGCATTTACGGAATCTTTTCTGTGATGTATGAGAATTCTGAAGGCAAGGCGTTATGCAATTTACTGGCTGTGACGGGTATTGGACACTGGCGTTAAGGTTATGGAACGAGAAAACTGTGAAACGGAAGAAAAATATATATATATATATATATATATATATATATATATATATATATATATATATCCAGTGATTGCGGTACTTCACATCCTCACTCATTTATTTAAAATCCCCTCATTTGATACATCATGACTGGATTGAGGAGAATTGTTAAACATTAAGAAGTTTGATTTCAAAAACCCGCTTAGAGAATCATTGTCAACGTATATAGATTTCATGTCTGCTACACAGAAAACGAAGTAGTTTAGCATTTAACTAAGAATTAAAGAAAACCATAGAAGAAGAATAATCACATTCACATCTCAAGGCCTCTCCATTACTGCTTCAGGTCCAATTGGATGGAGGTACAGCTATGAATACCAGTTTTGGTTGTTAATTGGAAGGAAGGGGATTCAGGAGATGAAGAATATGGAAAGGGTTCGTTAGATCTATTTTGAGAGTGCAGAGACCAAGAGAAGGGATCAAGAGCAGGAACTTATAGAGAATCGGACTCAACAGCTGTGATTATACTCTTTTGATTGAATACAAAAGAGTTCTGCTATTCCTACACCCGTGGGGACCATCCGTTACTATTGTTTACCACTCTCGATTTCAAACTCCGTCTTCCTTGTGCTTATCACAACTTTCAATGTTCATGAAGACCCCTCTCTGAACATGACCTTAATCAGATCCGTGTGACTCCATTATCTCCAGTCTCGTCTGAACCCAGTTTCAGAGAAAAAGAATATCATGTAGATGCTACATAACCTTATATACCTGAGCAACTTCAATATTCAGCTGTTTCTCTCAAGATAAACCCTGGTATCAGCAAGTGTGTTTATGTTTCTGCATCACACTTGCTCCCGCCTTCGTATTTCATATGTACATCGTTGTTCGTTCTTTCCTATCATCATTTGCCATAACCACGGCGATGAGATTTAGTCACTGTATGCTTCCTTAATTCGGTCTCCAGCTGCAGTATTTTCTCAAAAGCTGTTTAACACAACACGTGGGTAAGTTTGCCATAATTTTTTGAACTGTGTAGGAGTCTTCTACTGCGAACATGTTTATGTTTTCTGAACATTTCTACAAAATTCTTGTTTCCTGCCGTACAGTGCTACAATACCGGTATTTCTTTTTTCGTTTTTGATGAGAATTATTTATTCTGGTGTCAGGATTTTACAGTAAATCAATGTAGTGGTGTACAACAGTTAATGAACCATAACTCTCTCACAGACTTTATGATGAAGGGGTCCGCCTGTTTCAGAGTTAGGATTATGATATGAACTCGATTGATCCGTATTAACAATCACCATTTTCACCTGGCGTTTGAAGAAAAGACACGGTTTCGGTCCCTTGTCCGCCGATACATAAGAAGGCACAGAGTCCTGGTTCAGGTTTCCTACGACTTCATGTCATTGCCAGATGCTATGAGTATCATATATAGGCCAACTACAGAGGCCTTCTCATCAATGCCTGAGGCGACAACATAACGTCACCAAGTTACAAGTTGATAAGTTACAGTAAACTTGAACGTCATCATCTCTCTCATAAATGAACCTCTAGTTAGCAATCGTTCTCTATTTCTTTCTCATGATTCTTTAAATAATTATTCTTATTTTCATTTCGTAATGTGTTCCGCTTCTCTCTCTCTCTCTCTCTCTCTCTCTCTCTCTCTCTATTCATCATTGTACTTCAAGTCCTTTACTCTACCTACACGGGATCACCAAGTACTATATCGCGCAGTCCCTTATGATAAATAATTCTTCCCAGTTTCCACCAGCTTCCATTAAAGTGACAGACTTCAGACGCACTTTGACTCCACAATGGAACGTCGCAATTATTCAGTCCACTGTTAAGAGGCATTTGCATGAATTACACCTTCTATCCCTAAAGTCGCACTTACCATTTCATTTTAATGGCCAGAATTCGCTTCAACAAATTTGTGTCATTTCAGTTATCTAAATGAAAATCGCTCGTCATTCGCTACGGTCCAGTACTTACAGATTGGCAATATTGTCAACTCATCAGTAAAGCATTCTTTACTGTAAATATTTTTTTTCCACTGTGTTCGTTCCGTAAACACATGAACTAATGAAAAATCCGTCCAGCCCGATTTTGAAGGTAATTATAGTCATTGCCTTTACAACGCATGACGGTAAGTTATTCCAGTGTTCAGCGCAAAGTTATTCTAGCGTTCAACGTAACGTAATTCTTGTGTTCGACGCAAAGTTATTCTAGTGTTCAACACAACGTTATTCTCGTGCTCGACGCAAAGTTATTCTAGCGTTCAACGCAACGTTATTCTCGTGTTCGACGCAGAGTTATTCTAGTGTTCAACGCAAAGTTATTCTCGTGGCCGACGCAAAGTTATTCTAGTGTTCAACGCATCTATTTACAAATAACTTTTTCCCGCGTCAGTGTCAAAGCTCTTAGTCTCAGTTTTGTTCCACTTGTCCTCGTAACTGTATTACTTTGTAATTTCAAATAGATCTTCATGATTTATGTTGTCGAATTCATTAAAAATATTGAAAATATGTATTAGGTTACAGCGAAGTTGATGCTTTTCAAGGGAAAAAAAGAGATCTAATCTCCTTATTCTCTCTTCATTTGCTAGGCTTCTTAGACAGAATGAGTTTTGTCGCTCGTCTTTGTACTTGTTTTACTTTTCATCGTCATTTCTTATAGTCTGGGGACCAGAACTAGGCTGCATATTCAAGGTGTGATCTTACGAGCCTATCTAAACTAACTCGGGTGTTTTATAGTCGGTGCTCCTACGTACGAAACCTAATTTCCGATCTCCTTTTTCATTTGCTGTTAGACATTGCTTTGTATACATTAGCGTGTGACTAATGATAACTCAAACATCAGTCTCTTCATTTCTCTAGTTCGTGTTTTTCCAAAATATTTCAACAGTCGTGTTCCGCATTCTAATCAGCATAATGCATAACTTTACATTTGTCTGCATTAAATTTTATCTGCCATTTGACTGACCACTCTGCTGGTATGTTAAGATCTCTATGAATTATTTCACAGTCCTGCCCATTTACGACTCTGCCTCCATGTTTTGTGCCATGCGCAAATCTGGGGAGACTTTATTCTAGACAATTACTGAACGCTGTGAGAGGAATACGGCCATGCATAGAGTTGTCATACAACAACTCGTCACGTTCAGCCGATTCTTAGTTACTGCGTCTTGCCTTACATTTTTCTTTAATTTCTTATGTGCAAGTACTTTATTTCCATCTTTTTGAAAGTATTTTCATCACAATCATGTTCTGTGTGTGTGTGTGTGTGTGTGTGTGTGTGTGTGAGAGAGAGAGATGAAAGACCTTGGAATTTAGTTTCATACAAGTCAGAGATGAATTACATTTAGTCTGACCTATATTTCCTGCATCATACGATAGACGTCCAGTTATTCAACACCATCTGGAAACTGGATTGTTCTTATGCAACGTAACAGGTAAACACGAGAGTTGATGAAGAGAGAGAAGAAGGAAAAAATAGCTTCCTTTCGTTCTTTCAAGATCTAATGAAAATATGATGGAGCCAAAGTGTTCCGGAGAAGTTTCCTTTGGCTTTGCTCTATTTCATTCGCAAGAGTTATAAAGGTTGGAGTGTCTGATACCGTGGGAGAAGCACATGTCTGGTTGATGATGTATTGTAATCTGGCGCGTCAAGCTGTTGTGGGAGATGCGCGTGTGTCATGACGCATACCGTAGTCTGGTGCGCAAAGTCGTTGTGGGAAACGCATTTGATTGGCATGTCCAGCCACGTTGACAGGGCGGGACCTTGCAAACGCTTGCTCACTATTCCATCACTGGTCAGACTAGTTTGTGCCAGAGCAGTGAGGGTTCTCCGTTGGATCGATACTGTATGACAGATGTAAGCCGTATCCTATTCGCAGCCCTGTGTTACACATCAAGTAATTCACATTAGATGATCCCCATGTTTCACTGAAGTTGTATGATAAACCAGAGCCCCATTTTTTTTTATCACTGTCGTCTGGTAGATCAGTGCTGTATGCTTAATGGGTTCTGTATGGTAGTTCACAGTCGTACGGCAGATCACTGACGTATGCTATATCAGTGCTATATGCTACATCAGTCGTGTATGCTGGGTCACCGCCAGGTTCTCGATCAACGTCGTATGCTAAATCAGTGCCATGTATTAGACCAATGGTATATGCCGGGTCAGTGTCATATGCTAACACAACGGCATCCCGAGTTAGGATTACTGTGTTAACTGCTCCATCATGGCGTCTACCAAAACAACACTCTGATGAGAGAGACGACACCCACAGGCTCGCTCGAAGCCCCGTGCCGCACGGGGTCGGTCTTCTACCAAGCCTGTACGCTGAGCAATTCAGTCAGTGCCCTTTGTCGCGTATATACTGGCATCCCAATTCACCGGCGGCCGAGTAAGCTGCCCGGAACCATCGTACACCCACCGTGTCTGGCCTGCTGGTCTTACTCTCTGTCTGATTACACTAAACTAAAGAGTTTTCCTTTCAGCATTTTTTTACCATCCGGACTTTTTCCTACCATCCTCACTCATGACTCTTTTATACTGCGACAATTTTCCTTGCACAATTTTTTTTCCTGTTATAAATCACGTTTTCTTTCCCTAAAAGCTACGACTCGCCACTTTTCAAAAAGCAGGTTTTCCAAACCTCTTCAAAAACTCTTACATAATTCTTCTCTTTTCTTTTTCCTACTCCCCAATTCCTCTCAAGACTCGCCTAATTTAGGGTTTTTGTCGGCGACTGGAGCCCTCAGCAAAAATAGAAAGATAAATGTTCTGTGCTAAATCAAAGCATTTTACTCGATCACTAATCTGGGTTTAATTAGAGTTCAGTATGCTTTTGCCCCCGTCTCTAACAATATGAGTGGCTGCATTACAGCCGCATCATGTCTCATATAAGATCACTGCTCAAGTCTTGATCACTGTGGTACTAGCCATTCATAAGATGAAATATGACAAAGCGGCTGGAAAGGATGATAGTATTGTTGAATTTCTTAAGAAAGGGAGTGATTATGTTGTTGATTGGTTAGTTAGGACTTTCAATTTATGTATGGATGATACTGAGGTGTCTGAGAGTTGACGGAATGCATGTACAGTACCGTTTTATAAACACATCAGAATACAAATGAATTTAAACAGCAACAGGCCACTTGGTCCTAACGAGGCTGTTTGTAATGGTGAAAAAGAAGAGAAGCTCATGGATTAATATGGTAGAAGTAAAAAGACTACCAGGTTCCTCAGAGAGGATGACCTGTAAACTTTTCGTATAGCTAAGGAGGAGCAAATACTCAATCGTGGATTTGAGGCACTACTTTATGTCACTAACTGCTGCACCAACTCCGCTTCGTTTTGAAACAAGATCATCTTGTACGCTCTGGCACATACGTATGTTCCCTCCAATACTTTGAAAGTTTCGATGAATTTTTTTCCAAGCTACGTTCATATCGTTTTCATTTACGATATCACCCCTGGCTTGCCAAGAGTAGCAGAAGACCACCACTGAAATTTGCACGTCTAAATTATGGTATTTTTTCGCGACTGTCATATTGACCAGAATTACAGTCTGTGCTGAAATGTAAGTCAAAGGTGATTTGTCGGTGTTCATTTGTACGAAACTTTTCTACCACTTCAACATTACGAACGAGATCCTCCTTTGTAGTTGGAACTGAATTTAATATGTTTTCACCTCGAGTAGGTTTCACGCCTAATTGTGCTAAGGCGCTAATGAAGCAAGTCTAGGTATAGTCCGCGCATCGTGCTGCTGTAAAAGGATTTTCCCCCAATTAGATACCAATGTGTTAAAATTCCTCACCATAGTCGAATCTAATTCGTTACAAATTTCAGCCACACGATCACAAAGCCTTTCATCTATCTCTAATGTCTGTGTTGGGGGACTTTAAACTAATCCTACTATTATTTTCTTTCAACCTTTATTTTCAACGAAAATTGAGTTAATAATATCAACAGCTTCAACAGTTTTCAGTATGGGATTAGGAGGAGCTTTAACGAAGAGCAAGACACCTGCGCCTTCTTGATCTTCACTGTCACTGTAGAACAGAATGTACAAAGGAAGCGCATATTCAACAAGCAAATCTTACTTTTAGCATATAGTCTGAAATACCAATCATACCACAATTTTCTTCCAAAGCAATTGTTGCTAACTCCGTAATTATTTTTTACACACGCTTGTGTATTAGCATGAAATATTCTGATATAAAACAGACTTTTCGTCATTGGCACGCTTGTGGGCAGCAGTGGGAATGATGCTCCGAGCATTTGCGTTGAATAAAGAGATTTTCTTCTCCAACTTGTGAGCGCTTTTGAAATTAGTTTCCTGGGTCTGGTTATTGGTATGTGCGTTCAAAACTCAGTATGTATTTGTGTGTGTGTGTGTGTGTGTGTGTGTGTGTGTGTTTGTGTGTGTGTGCAGCAAGGCAAGGGGAATCAAAATGAGTATTCGACCTAAAGAGGCGTAATTTTGATGCGCGTACCGAATAAGTTGTAAAGCGGTGTATGAGAGGAAGAACGCATGGACAAGGCACTAGACTGAGGAGGAACAACGTGGTTTCAGGAATGGTAGAGAATGTGCGGATTAGGTGTTTGCTTTGAAGGATGTGCGTGAAAAATATATAGAGGGGTAGAAAAGGTTGACAGAGATGCTTTGTGGAAGGAGTTACGAATATATAGTGTGGGAGGAAAGTTATTAGAGCAGCGATGAATTTTTACCGAATGTATAAGGTTTGTGTGCGAGTGGGTAAAGAGGAGGGGAAGTGGTTCCATGTGAACGTGGGTCTGCGGCAGGGGTCGTGATGTCACCAAGACTGTTTGATTTGTTTAAAGATGAAGTTGCGAGAGAGAGGTAAATGTAAAGGTCTTGGACAGAAGGGGCGGGCATGCAGTCTGTACAGGGTGAGGAGGGGGGTCTTGGATGTGAATCAGCTGCTTCCTGGTGACACAGGAGATTCGAGTGAGAAACTGCGGAAGCTGGTCTCTGATATTGGGATAGAGTGTGAGAGGAGGAGGTTGAGAGTAAACGTCAATAAGAGCAAGGCATTCCAGACTCAGCACAGAGTGATGAAGCTCAGTTCACAAAATTGGTGTCAAGCACCAAGTGACTTTTTTCACATGTACCGATAAAAGGACACGTTGTGATTACTGTCTCCGGCCTGCATCATGGCACAAATACTGCTGGCGATTGTTGCAAGCCAACGATCATTATCCATCATAATGATACCAAGGCTGACAGTCTGGATCACCTGACGATCAGAAATCCCGACCAGGGTTCTCCACGCACCAATTGAATTGACAATGAACACGATTAGGTTTGATTTCGCTCCACCAGCAGCTGGGGAACAAAGGAGATCCACAGGCGGAGAAAGCGGTGCACCTTATGTCCTCCACAAGTTCAAAGAAAAGTCAAGCCAATATACTCCACATGTAAGAAACTCTATGCCCTAAACCACAACACAAAACAGTCTGCGAAATTGTAATGTCATCAGGAGGATTTAGGAGAAAATAAATGGGGTCGGATTTTAATATCCAGCCACCCTGGGGACAGGCGAGCGGCAGAGGTCAGTCGTCAACCCGATGCATCGTAACTGGAGGTCATCAGCGAGTGATAGCAGCGAGGAGTCTAGTCTTATGATACATCACCGTATGCTCTAATTACTGCTGATGTTCCCCGCGTCAGTTCCCTGTCCAGCGGCTGAGGGAGGGGAACCAAGCCGCTCAGGCTGGGCTTATGAACAGACAACACTCGAGAATATGGACTTCGAAATATAACGTGGTGTCCCTTCGCCCCTACTGCCTCTGGCCAGACCTGTGTAACCAGGATTCATCCTCTCCACGGTTCCTGTTACACTTTCCCCTCTCGCAGTTTACTAGACGCGTAGGTTGTGCATTTCTTCCGTTTTACAGTCGTGGTGGATCATTTTAATCCAAGTAATGATCAATACAGTTAATGTAAAGTCATGGCAGCACGTCACGTCATGTCATTATATATGAACTAAAGACCTAATATCCATAGCATCTATTGGTTACTTCATTCGTCTTTTTCATTTCACGAAAGACTGGTTTATTCTCTTACCCAGAAAGTGAAAAGCGCCTCCTATACTGTCAACATCATCTTTTAACACACACACACACACACACACACACACACACAGAGTAATCCTCTCAGAACTTCCAAGTGTAATATTTCTTGATTCAAATTATATTGCTGACGCTCTGATCCCAAGATATGAATACGTAAGCTTAGTGTAGAAGGTTTACCAAGCGCTTCATACATGAAGTTAGTGTTGTTATTCCCTAAGGTAACTCGAAATATTACGCAAGGACCTCGGCATGATATGTCTGGAGGGTTGTGCTAGCGTACAGGACACACGCACACACACACATCTCCGTGTTGTAGTGGATTGCTTTCTCGACTATGAGTCGGCACTGGCCCGCCCGGGGTTGGGCCCACATGGGTTCGAATCCTGGGTGCTGAAGCCGACCCACACTCAATCCAGGTGTTCATCCTCCCCTCGGGGCTGGTCAGTAGGTGGGTACTTGGCTTAGGCTGGTGTGTGTGTGTGTGTGTGTGTTTTCACATACAAGGGTAAGTTTATGGTACACATATAAAAGGTTTACAGTCGGGGCAACGCGAGTGTAAACCTCTCTCTCCCCGTAACACAGAAACAGTAATCAAAAATTGCAATCACACAAACACACACAAACACACACACACACACACACACGCAGCAATGTTTCTAATCAACGAATCAACACCGCTGTTGCTGGGAGCAACGCGGCATAGTCTGCCATAGTCACCACTCCAGCTACAACGGACGCATTCGGCAGCCGAGTTTCTCCGTAGTCCCCGGTGACCATCACCGTCTTCTGGCAGACACCCGAGTATAATGACAATGACCGCCCACTGACACTCGCTCTGTCATCCAGAATCCTTTCTCTACTCGGAACTCAGGATTTTTCTTTTTCTTTTCTTCATCAGGGGATGTAATAGCGGAGCCCCGAGACTCGATGTCTCATGTACGACCAAGGTTTGCTGTGATTCGCCAAGCTTACGCTTAGCTTCTCGGAAAAATACGTGGGTACAACTTCTCCCCAAACAGCCGCTTCAGACACACAACAAACTAAAATACGTTCCAGAAACGGCTGGCAGGACTTTTTACTGATTGACTGTGTAGCTGTTTTGAAACGCTTCAAAGTGTTTCTTTTTCAATCTGTCGCTATAATCGTATGCACAAAGTTATACACGCAAGAATTTTAGAGCTATGTAGCGGGCAAGGCGACATCTGGAAAAAAGAAAAGAAACACTTGCAGCATTTGTACAACATAGCAATAGAATTTTGAAGGGTAAAACAAACTAAACAGCCCTGGTGATATCACTAAGGCTGTTTAGTTTATGTATAAATTGAGTGGTGAGGGACGTAAATGCAAGAATGAGTCTTTAAGAGAAGCGCGAGTGTGCAGTCTGTTGGGGATGACGGGGCCTGGGAAGCGAGGCAGTTGTTGTTTGCTGATGATACAGCACTAGCGGCAGAATAGAGTGAGAAGCTGTGGCAAGCTGTTGACTGAGTTTTGGGGAGTGTGTGAAAGGACGAAATTAAGAGTGATTTTAAATAAAGTTAAGGTCATTGGATGGGGTGTGAGTATGAACCGAGAAAATGTGGAGGGAGTGAAATGTTTTAGATACTTCGAAGTGGATTTGGCAGCAAATGGAACCATGGAAACGAAAGTGCGTCACTGGGTGGTTGAGGGGCCAAAGGTTGTGAGAGCAATAAAGAATATGTGTAAAGAGAAGTCATTATCTGGGAGGGCGATAACGGGAATGTTTGAAGGTATAGTAGTCCCAACAATGTTATATAAATGTGAGGCATGTACTACAGTTGAGTATGTGCGGACGAGGGTGGAAGTGTTGGAAATGAAATGTTTGATGACAATATGCAGTGTAAGGTTGTTTGATCGAGTAGGTAATCAAAGGGTTAAAAAGAGATGTTGTAATAAAGAGCTGAAAGGGTGTGATAAAATGGTTTGGACATGTGGAGAGAATGAGTGAAGAGAGACTGACATAGAGGATATATGCGTTAGAAGTGGAGGGAACAAGATGGGGGAGACCAAGTTGGAGATGGATGGATGCAGTGAAAAAGATTCTAATTGATTGGGGCCTGAACATGCAGGAGGGTGAAAGGCGTGCACGGGATTGAGTGAATCGGAACGATGTGGTATACAGGGCTTGACGTGCAGTCAATAGACCGAACCAGGGGGGGGGGGGGGGGGAAGCGGCTGGGGGAAACCGTGAAAAGGTCTGTGAGGACTGTTTGTGGATGGGGAGCTGAGGCTTCAGTGAGCTACACATGACAGCTAGGGAATGGATGTGAGTGAATGCGGCCTTTCTTCGTCTGTTCCTGGCGCTACCTCACTAACAAGGGATATCTCAATTAAGTATGAGTGAAAAGAGAAACAAACTTATTTCTAATCTCCTGGGAAGTTTGTTTAAAAAAAATACATACTATTATTCAGGACCTTGGAACTGTAATTGAAATAACAAATATTGCTTCAAAATACCGATACTGTTGTTTGAAATACGATAACTGTTATATCTCACAGGGAAAGTTACCTGAAGCACAGCAGACATATTGATAATCTATCACTGTTCCTAAGACATCAATGGGTGTATAGATTTCCCAGTACTGGTGTCAAATCACCAAACTCGCTACAGTTTTCTGGGACGGCTGAATGAAACAGTAAGTGTAGTAACTTTCCTTAACATCTGTTTTGAAAGAGGATATACCGACATAACTTTTCTAGACGTCTGCTGGAAATAAAGAAATTGCTATAAAATCTCCAAAGCAGCTGTCTGAAACAGCAAACATATTGTTAATTCTTTCATCCTCTGTTATTCTATATTAAGAAGATCAAAGGCGTTTGAAAAACCTTTCAACCCCCATGATGATTATAGGTTAAAAATATGTAACAGTAATTATCACCATTTCAGGTTAAATGGTAATACAAGAAACGAATCCCCATGTGAACGTCTGACTGCTCTCAGATCTTAAACAATATATTTTTTTGTGTCATTTCGTATCCATTTTGCAATTAGCTCAATCCTCTGGATACTGCGTATCTCAAAATGACCCGTTTTACATGCAGGAATATCAAAGCTTCGCGGCGGGCAAGGCGACATCTGCTGGAATAAAAACCCACCTGAAGCAACCGTACAAATTGCTGATTAACATATACATTGCTGCCTGGGATCCAAGCCTCGCCCGGGCTGTGCTGTGGAAGAAATAACGACAGTACTGGGAAGCTTTTGTTACGGTACCAGCCTCGTCTCGAATATATTACAATGGTCTTGGTTAAAAGACGTGATAAAAGCTGAGGATCATATATATATATATATATATATATATATATATATATATATATTACAAGACTCTCCTTACGTGAGGTTACATCGCGAATGTAAAGTCACCTTTGGCGAGGCTGTACTATTAGGACTACAGTCTCGTCCAAGAACTTCCCAATACAAAGGAGTCAGTCATTTCCCAGCTCCTGGTAGTAGCTACATGAGCCTCTGGGGTAGAGGTCCTCGATAGAATTCAGTATCCTTTCGTAAAAAGAGATCCCGGGGCAATTCTACACAGTAGCACTGAACTGTCACTGAAGAGGTGCCAGTAATGGGTAGCACGTAGTAAAGCACATGGGTCCGTATAGGATGGGCAGCAAGGCTCACTTCAAGTTTTACGAAGCCCTCTATGTGGGTAATGAGGAACCATTGAAAAGTTCTAGACGGTCAACATCTCACGGATGTTTCTTGCTTTTTTTCCAATTAGAAAAAGAAAAGAAATAGTTACATTTTGAATGCATCAGGTGCACCCGATTTCTTTCATTATTTTTAATTGGTGTCTACACAATTTTGTTATTTTGTGCCAAAGCATTTCCTAAAAAGAGAATCAAACGTTTCCTGTGTTAATTGTATGAACGGTGAGCTTTCAGGGAATAAATGTAATTATCTTTTCCACCAGGAACGTACTTCTTGTGCTGACGAAGAGGGTCGGCTCCCTGGAATTACACAGTTACTATGCTCAGTAATGTGGAGGTCGAGTCCACTTCATTATTTTTCCTAATCATAAAACCCCAGGACCCCTTTTGCGACGCCCCGGCAGCTTTAAGGCTGCAGGGAAAGGGTGGCCTCTTTGGGAGTGAGAAGGTTTTCGACGAGGCTTTAATTCTTTTCGTCCAATGGCGATGATACAACGTCACCGAAGGTGAATTTTCACTCGTAGCATAACCACGCGTAGGGAGAGAACGGTAACACCCCATTTCATTATATATATATATATATATATATATATATATATATATATATATATATATATATATATGTAATATTTGTCCATCATTGTTCACTGTTTCCCGTGTTAACGAGGCAGACCTTGGAGCATGCGAAGAAAGGCCGCATTTGCTCACATCTATTATCGAGCTGTCATGTGCAATGCACCGAAACCACAGTTCCCTTTTCGCAACCAGGCCCCACAGACCTTTCCATAGTCCACCCTTGACGTTTC